>MNCI01037235.1:439146-510727 GCA_015680685.1 Gnetum montanum | reverse complement strand
GCTACTCATTGCTAGGCTAGAACGTGTGATAAGTACGACTTAGTTACGAGCACCCACGGGTGTGTACGGCTAGCTAAGGAATCGGCTGCTTATCACACTTAAGCTAAATAGGTGCCTCAGTACGACCACTTCGAGCACTTGCGTTACGTGTGGTGATCCTAGTAATGATTAGCGTTTGGTAAGCCACAGTTGCATAGTTCAAGGTGTGTCTGGTAAGTGGGAATGGATGCTGATGCTAGTTAATTTAGACTTAGGACAGTAGTTAGAGTTAGCTTAGTTTCTCAACCCTTCCCTCTCATAGCTTAGAAGATAAACTTGAAAATACCAAAAAAATCACATACCTCAGACTTGCTTAACCATACACCGTGACACTTACAAGTAAGCCTAGGAAGACAATGAATGATTAACCACAAGTGTTTCTTGTGGTGTTAAGGCATTTAGTTTGCGGAGTTCGATCAGATCACGTGTGCATGCTCGTATTCGTATGGTTGAGTGTAGGGCTACCTTGCCACTCATCACCAGGGTTAGAGGTCGTGTTGGGCATGGAGTTGAAAAGCTAAGAGAGACAAGTAATAGGATCCAGGTAAAGTAGGATAGAAAGGGACTGATCACCCCTCTGGCAAGATAGCCTAATCATGGTGGCAGTGCTGGATTGTCTGTAAGGCTTAAGTGGCATGGGAAGACAACCTAGAGGGGATTACAATAATCTCTTCTATTAATAAAATTTTTTCATTTTCCTTGTTTCATACTTCAGTACCAATCATTTATTTACTATTTAATTCATTTATTAAATATTTATAATGTTTTCTAGTATATTATCTAAGAAAACGATAAATGTAATAAATTAAGTAATTGTATTTTTCAAACACCCGGGAATGGGATGTCATAGATAATTTCATTTTTTTGGTTTTAGATTATTAAAATTACATTGTTAGGCTATATCTTGAAACTACTTGATGAGTAGCGAGGTAACCCTACACTCAACCATACGAATACGAGTGTTTCACGCATGATTCGGTCGAACTCCACAAACGGACTAGTTATGATATCTAGATTGTTATTCTTAGGTCGCAGTTCGCTATCTTCCCATATGGACTAGTGTTAACTTTGTCACGTATGGTTTAGTCCAGAGTGAGGTGTATGATGTGTTCATATACTAATGCTACTCCTGGAGATAATGGAAAATATCTTTAATTAAGCTAAGAGGAAAATGGGAGAGAGAATCCAAACTAATAGGAGATGGAGAGAGAGAATCTAAGCTAGCCTAAGTGCGATGAGCATCTGTTCCTCAAACATCCATACAAATCTTGGGCCTGATGCATGACTACTGGGATTACCAAGCGCAAATCCTAGGTACGCTACTGCATTACCAAGTAGTCACACTTAAATGCTCGTGATCGAGTCGTACTCATTCCGTGTTATTAGGAGTTTAGGGTAAAGAGATGTTAACTATGAAAGTAATAAATAATAATAAAAATTAAATAATTAAACTAAGTGAATGTTGCAATGATGAAGTAATCTCAATCTTTATTGTTGGTCATGTGCATGTCCAAGTACATCACACTCGAATAAGGATGTCGTACAATTACAATCACCACACTGCGGGCATGCACTGGGAGGAAAGGGTTAAGAGAAGAACTACTTAAAACTAATACTTAAAAGAAATTCCCAAAAATTGCCTACCAAAATCATCTACCTCTTATTTATAGATGAGGAGATAGGCTGTGACATCATGTACGTGATATCACGGCTGTGATATTGTGGCCAAGAAAATGATAACTCATCATACCCCCACGACTGAATGAAAACTCATCCTCAAGTTATAGTGAGGAAAAGCTCCATTGATTACACAGTGGATAGGTATGGGATTATTGACTTGTAAGAATGGGTTCATGGTGCATTGTGTGATTAGAAAAAAATAGAGACACAACAAAAAAAATGCGAAAGAAAATCCTATAGCTACAAAATTGATGGAACTCATGTAGTTCCTGGTGGTGGTGGCTCCTCCATTGGTGCCTTTCCCTTATCTTGTGCTCTAGGTCTTGGGACTTGATGGTGTTGAAGTATGGCCTGGAGTTTCTCCTCTTCGGTTCAGGGATCTTGTGTCATCCATGCTAATGTTCCGATGTTTGATGAAGTCGGCACCTCC
Organism: Gnetum montanum; assembly: GCA_015680685.1. NCBI lineage: Eukaryota > Viridiplantae > Streptophyta > Gnetopsida > Gnetales > Gnetaceae > Gnetum > Gnetum montanum. The sequence continues at coordinate 508,578 of MNCI01037235.1, read as the reverse complement.
CATGGGTAGGGTAGTTATGGAAACATTTTGTTTGCCTTGACATACCAAGCTGCAAACACCTACCATTCCTTCTCGTACACTCTAGCTTTGTCTCTGTATTCTTGGAAATCTACAAGTCATCAAGCCAAATCTGTTGCAACACCTTTTTATCCCTATTATCTTGCTTTAACTACCTCAAGTTCAGAATTTGCAATCTCCAGTTTTTGCAATATCTTCTTGCGTTTTACAAATTCTGTTTCATATTTGTTGTAGGTGGTGGCTACCTATTGCTCAAGATCTATTCTCAAGCACCTTGCTATTAACATGGCAAGGTTGGCATACCATAGGTTTTCCAACTCCATGTATTCTATAAGGTCTTGGATTTGCAAGTCCCGATTCTTAACTTCCACCTGGTGGGCAAATGCATACGTGTCCAATATGGCTTGCCAATCAGTGTGTTGAGAATTGAGAGCATTGATGTGGGCCTAGGCCATATGGATCTCCTTCTCAATGATTTATTTGTACATTCCCACTTGGTCCCGAAGTGCTCCTTTATCTTTTCATGCCTTTTAGCCTCATTTTGCCATGCACTTATTTCAATAGCCATCTTCTGGCGGATGACGCGTACCTCCTCCATTGAGAGGGTTCGATTCTCCCTGGCTAAACAGTTCATGTCTTGGTTGACCTAGATGAGTTGTTCTCATAACTACTAAAAATGTTCTTTGAGAACATTCTTTTTCTTTTCCACAGATGTCAATCGAAGGTTGTCAGCAACAAGTTTCTTATTTTCCTCTTGTAAGGCCTTGAGTGCCTTGGTATGCACATAAGTTTACACTTGTGTTGCAAAGGCATCTCAAATAGCCTTCTCTTTTTCTTCTACCACCTTCTTATTCTCTGTCAATAATTTAGTCAGTTACTCAATTTTGAAAGTGTCCAGTTGGTTTGCGGGAACAAATTGCAAAAGGATCCCATTGTGCTTCTTATAGGGCCATGAGCCTTTGTTGCAATTTTTGCACCTCTTCTTTAGCATGCTTGGCCCTCATCTCTATCAAGACCAGCTTCCCCTTGGTGGAAATAAGGTCTGATTGAATTTCCATAACATCTTGAGGGATGTCAAACAGGGACGTCATTACTTGTCCTGTTTGTAGCAATCGATCGAGTACATCCTCATGTTCCGTAGAAGTCATTGAGGTTCTGGCCAAGGTTTGAGCATCCCGTGCTCCTGTGAGATCTGCCGATGGCACGATAGGTACATTGAATGATTCTTTAATGTGGTTTGTGACCACTTCTATGGCTCCTGCTACATCCTAGTGCTGCATGACCACCATTGTAGCTCCTTCACCTACTTCCAATTGCACTTGAAAAGATGCAGTGTTCCCTGAGATCTGTTGTGACCAAGTGCTCTCCCCTCCTCCTATATGGATGGACACTTCACCCCTTGCAAGATCCAAAGAAACTGTGGGCTGCATGGCATCATCAATGATGCGGAAGAGATTTGCATCATCATGACTTCCCCAACTGATCGTCTCAGCGATGGCCCTAAGATGGCTCATCGATGGTCTGTAATCTTGTGGTGGTGGTGGTTGATTTTGGCCTATGCTAGGCCCTACTTCTTGTTGTTCCCTGGGTCCTGTACTTGGAAGTTGGTTGGGTCCTACAAGTTGAGTTGCAGTTGGCCCTGCCGTTTGTTCTTTTTCTTGTTCCAGTCCCAACGTTTCACTAGTGATTTTCCTTGCAGCTGGTGGCTTTAGAAATTTAGCATATGAAGCATTTTGGTCTTTTTGGAGGACATCATTAGTGTATCCTCTGATACCAGCACATCGGCACAGCTTTCTGATAAGGCAAGGGAAGGGTAACACCATCTTCCTCATCTTCTGTTCTTCGAATTACCTCAAGATCTATGTAAAGTATAGATGAGGTAGGTTAACACTAACGTTTCCCATCAATACTACACATCCTCTTGCAGCATATGTTGAAATTATTTTTAAGCCCTTCATGGGGAAGAGGTGATAAGTTCCTATTTTGAAATAGATACTCTCTTCCATCGTGAACTATCCAAACGTCTTATCCTTGCCATATGTCCTTTTCAACCAAACTTGTCATGCATTAGGGTTTGAATGGGTAGACAACTAAGCAACCTTTGGCTTTGTATTCAAAAGGTTTAATACTTCCAAAATTTCCTGAATAGAGAAGTTGACTATCACACCACAAATGTTGACCGTGGTGCCTTGTTATTTGTTGTGCCAAAATTGGTACGTTTCCCCTAAGTACCAAGCACTACTTTCAAAGAGGATAGGCCATAATGGGGATCATTTGAGGTGATCCCTAATGGCCTATGGATAAAACTTTGTGAAAGATTCAAAATTTAATTCCACAATCACCGCAGTGAATGTGGACCTTTCGTGGATAGCTTGAACACAATCCTGGGGCAACGTAAGATGTTGTCCCTATTCAGGCATTGCCGTAGCTCCTCCTTCTACCTACCTTGATTGTAAAATAGCAAGGTCTTCTTAATGAATGCTAAATGATTATTCCTCCTGCTCTATAAGTTGTTTGATAGGAACTTGTTTTTCACCTCTCCTAGGTAGTTTGCTCCCACCTTGAGTAGGACCTTCCTGTTTTTTGCCTTTTGGGGCCATCTGCAATCACACAAGGCTAATCATTAGTAAGGTTATTTCCAAAGTTAGGTTATACCTTACTACTTGCCTTAATTAATTTATTTTATCTCCATGTGATGTTTCCCAAAAGATTATAATAGTGAGTCCTTTTTACTTCGGTGGTTTCCAAATTTAGTTTCCTAGTCTAACTAAGGGGATGAAATTATTTTTTTCACATTTATCCTTAATGTTATAACTAATTACCCTTGATAATGTCCTTTGGGTGATGAAAAATTCCAAAAATGTTTTGTGCTATTCAGCGTGTGTCCCTCCCCCATGATTAAGCTGAATACTTTGGGTTCAAGTAGGTTTAGACGGAATGAAAATCAGAGGACCAACGAGTGAGATATAGGTATGAAAGAAAGGGACGTGCAATCACAAGTTGTAGAGAGAAATGTAAGAAAATTCCCCATGTGAATAGTTGAAAGTGATGGCAAGTGGTGCAGGGGGGGGGGGGGGTCACATATATATACGTTGTTGTGACGTGATATCATGTACGTGATATCATGTACACGATATCGTGGCCTATCGATGTTAAGTCCCGAGGGAATATACTGAATTTTGAAGATTTTTTTGAAATTAATGATGGAAAATAAGGACATGTCGACAAGTGTTAAAGGGTTCTAGGGTAATTTAACTATTTTTGAAGCCACAAATATTTATATGTGGGTGGAACTGATCAATAAGGCCTCGAGTGGTAAGGGAGAGAAAAAGGCCATGTGATGGTTCATAGGAAGTTGGAATTTAGAGGGATAGTAATAAGGGAAAGAATATCATTTAAAATACATTGAGGGTAATAGATGGTGTGTGGAAGATGTGTTATGAGTGCAAATTACAAAAATTACGCAAGTGGGTCCTCCCCAAAGCAGGTTCCAACCTATAATGCCCTTGCATAACCACACTGAAAAGTTTCCGTGGGCACTCGAAGGGTTAAATGTAATCCACACTGGTTCCACAAAACACACACATGTAAGTATCACTAGGATGAGGTAAGAATTCTATGCTATACGAGACATGAGCTACAATTACATGGACAACGATATGAGATGGACTACAGAAGGGATTGTAGAGATTGGGACATGAGGTAATTGACCTAGGGCATAGTGAATCCTACATGTAAAGCATGATTAATGTGTCATTAACCCATCGTTCCAAGATTAGGACCAAGTCCATTCCTCTGATTAGTGATGCTGCATTGTTTCATCCCACAATGAGTGACTATGAGAGTACCAAAACAACAAGGCATACGATCACTTGGCATTTTGTTCAAGGGAGGAGTGATTTTTTCTTTGTTTCTTTGTTTGTTTGTTTTTTTTTCTTTCTCTTTTTTTTTTGATTGTTGAATCCAGAGAAGCCACCAAAATTTAGGCATGGGTGCATGTCTTTCTAGTGGAACACCCTAGAATAGCATTGGATTTTTGAGTGCCTTTTGATTACTCTTAATCCCATTTTGCGTTAGATCTACAAGGATCGTAGTACAACCACATTACCTGATAACTCCCACAAATGTTAGCAAAGAGAATTTGCAAGTCCCCTTGATGTCACACCCTAATCATTCCCTGTTAGTCCATCCTTCTTCATTCTGGGTACAATGAATATAAAACTAATTTTAAATTTCAAGGATATCAAGAATATCACTATACCATCGAATAGAACTTCGTATTTGTAGAATGGATGAGTGGGTGTAATGGGCTCACTATCCAAATAATCGATCACTCGTGACTCAATAGCATAGAACACACCTCAACCAACGAGCCACATGAGTGTATTATTAGTAGATGAGATTACTTATAAAAAGATAAAAAGACAAAAAGATAAAACAAAAAATTGTAAAATTAAAGAAAATGAAAAAAATATTTATTAATCCTGTTTGTTATTAAAATGGGGGATATCCCCCGTAACTAAATGGTTGAGCATGGAAAGGATTAATAAATGAAAGATGAGGATCCTTGCATGTTGGAAATATTGAAACTTGATCATACTTACCCCATTGGGGTTCACACACCTAATTATAGTAAGCATAGAGGGGAAATTTGTAAGATGTGGTTCTTGGGTAAAGAGTTGACCCCCTATGATACTTGAGACCGTAAGATTGTATGCAAGGATCGGGATGTCACCCTTCATGGTTGTATTCATTGGTTCGTATGGTTGTTGGAGTGTTAACTGGTGGCCCTGATGAAGTGACATGAGACGTTGGATTCGAAGCGAAGGATGCACCACAATGTTGGACTTGTGCTAAGTTGGAGAATGTAGTGGCCTTGGAACTATGTTCCTTCCTACGGTTATGTCTAAAGAAGGGACACCTTTGATGTTGAGGAGGTCTCTCACTATTGTTGGAAATAGTAGCACAAGTAACGTTCGTGGGTTGTTGTTATGGTGTAGACACTTCAGGAACAGTTGGTGGCGATGTAGAAGAAGGAAAAGGATGAGAAAGTTGAAATTTGGGAGAAGTGTAAGGTACACAAGGTGGTGGTTGTGTTGAGGACATGGGCTGATAGTACTAAGGAGAACAATAATAATGCAGTGAGATAGAGTATGTTGACCCAGTTGGGGAAACAAGATATTGGACTAGATAAGCATTTGGATTCGGATGATACGAAGGGTGTCTCCAGTTTAGGGATGGTTTCCCCCACGACTGGGGTTGTTGCCACTATGATCGAACACAGTATCTCGGTACAAACTCTGGGTGTAACATGCTTCCCCAATGCTCATATAAATGTAACAAGATTGGGCATTGGCCCTTGGGATGATCGTATAGGCAAATGTTTCATTCATACATTTGATTGGCAATTGAGCTCTTATTTTCTTCAACCCTTCTTTTTTATTGTCTAATGATATTTTGTCCTACTTCTTAGGTTGTCAAAACTCTATCTCCAATAATATTGATATATTCTCCACACTTTTCATGCATCCATTCCAGCATATTATTGATCTTTTCCTTGATTTCATCTAATGGTTGTTGTACTGGCAAAGATGGTTCTTCCTCCTTGAGATGGGTCGATTTCTCCTTTTGATGATTATGGACCTTTGTTAAGTTGAGATTTTGGTCTCGTTGATGTTTTTCAACACTCTCCCATCTAGCCATTTATCCTTCTTCTTTTGCTACCCACTTAATAAGCTCTTGAAATTGATGGGTTCATAGTTCATAGTTCGTATAGTTGACCTTGGGCATACATTCCTAGGGTCTCTCTTGTTTCATCATGCAGCCCATCAATGATATGGTACATTAGCCTTTCCTTGGAGAACTCATGGCCTGGACAGTTGTTTAATAGTGCTTAATATCTTTCTAAGGCCATGTCCAAGGGTTCATGTAGTGCTTGTTTCCACTCTTGGATTTGTTTCCTCAAGGCCAACACTCTTGCATAGGTTTGATATCTTTTGTTAAAGATTTATACCATTATTGGCCAACATCGTATTGAATTTGGTTTTAATGACCTATACCATACTTATGCTTGGCCAGCGAGTGTCATAGGAAAGAGCTTGAGTTTTTTCCAACCGTTATCAATGTTGTTCCATGTATAGGCATCGTAGAAGGCTTGTAAATGTTGTTGCGGATCTAAGTCATAGCCTCCTAAGAAATTCGGAAAGTTGTTTAAATTGAGCCTAGGTAGGCAGCTCTCTTTATGATGCCTATGGGAGATTCAGACAGCATCTTGTATTTGCGTTAGGCTTGTAGTGGTCAGTAGGGGTTCATCGTCATCTAGTAAGTTATGCTTTCATGCGTTGGGATGATGCTACCTTCATTTATGTTTGTAAGAAACCCCCACTTCGGATTGCATACTCCAATCTTCATTGTCATATAATTTGTTGGTTCTCCAATGAATTTCCTCACTAGATATGGCATTATCATAGTCTTGTAGGAGAGACATGGTTATGCAATTGTGTGTGAATTTATATGTGACGTTTTATAATTATTTCTTCCTAAAAGATATATTGTTAATTCCTATACAGCAACCTTGTATGATATAACTAACCTAGATAACTAGCACCGTCCCCAGCAACTATGCTAATGATGAGTAGCGAGGTACCCCTACACTCAACCATATGAATACGAGTGTTTCATGCATGATCCAGTCGAACTCCGCAAATGGACTAGTTATGATATCTAGATTGTTATTCTTAGGTCGCAGTTCACTATCTTCCCATATGGACTAGTGTTAACTTTGTCATGTATGGTTTAGTCTAGAGTGAGGTGTATGATGTGTTCCTATACTCATGCTACTCCTGGAGATAATGGAAAATATCTTTAATTAAGCTAAGAGGAAAAGGGGAGAGAGAATCTAAACTAATAGGAGATGGAGAGAGAGAATCTAAGCTAGCCTAAGTGCAATGAGCATCTGTTCCTCAATCATCCATACACATCTTGGACCTCATGCATGACTACTATTTGGATTACCAAGCACAGATCCTAGGTACGCTACTATGTTACCAAGTAGTCACACTTAAATGCTTGTGATCAAGTCATACTCATTCTACGTTACTAGGATTTTAGGGTAAAGAGATGTTAACTAAAAAATCAATAAATAAAAATAAAAATTAAATAATTAAACTAAGTGAATGCTACAATGATGAAGTAATCTCGATTTTTATTGCCAATCATGTGCATGTCCAAGTACGTCACACTCGAATAAGGATGCCATACAATTACAATCACCACACTGCAGGCATGCACTGGGAGGAAAGGGTTAAGAGAAGAACTACTTAAACCTAACACTTAAAAGAAATTCCCAAAAACTACCAACCAAAACTATCTACCTCTTATTTATAGATGAGGAGACAAGCTGCAACATCACGTACGCGATATCACGGTTGCGATATCGCGGCCAACAAAATGATAACTCATCATTACTTTTGTGAGATGTATTTGGTATTTTAATTTATTTATTTAGAATACTTTTACATTATAAAGTTAAGTTATATGCTTTATAACTACATTTATAAGGTGAATTTGATATTTTCACCTTATAAATTCCTACCATCTAAATTGGATCCTAAGTAGCAAATCTTCTTTTATATGTAGATAATGTTGCCTTGATCTCCACTACTATAGAAGGTATTCAAAATATGTTACAAAATTTAGAAAATAATTGTCATTCATCTAGTCTTCAAGTGAATGTAGATAAAACCAAATTGATGATCTAAGGTTCAAAAAATATCTATTGTAACTTTTTTTTTGGAGGTACCAATATGTAAATAGTAGATTCTTTTAAATATTTGAGTCTTATTTATATGGAAAATTACATATGGGAAAAGTGTATCAAAGAAAAAATATCATAAGGTCTATATGTTTTCATAAACAAGTGCAAAGATTTAGGACTATGGACTTGGAAGGTAAAAAAATAAATCTTTTAGGATGTTAGACCTAAAATATATATATATATGAAAAAATAAAAATTTTAGAGTACAAGAGAAAAGAAGTACTAGAGAGAGGACAAACTCCAAATCAACAAAAAGAAAAGGCCTAACTATTTTTGGGATATATTTTTAGGTTTTCATGCTTACAAACAATCTTTAAAAGCCTTCCCTCTAGGGTAGGAAATTAGAGATTCCATAAAAAGATTAACATTGGATGGAGGAAAAGAAAACACTTATACTGTCAATAGAATCAACATTATCAAAATAAATTATCTCTATATCTTGACCCATAGCTATGAATGAATTATTAGCAGTTAAAGTATCTTGCACATATTTATTTTGAATATTTGGCATGTAATTGCCAATAGATAGGCTTCATTAATATTTTTTATTATGAAAAACTGTTTGAAAACTGTCTGAATTAACAATAGGATTCTATGAAACTTGAGGAACATATATCTATTCCTTATAGTCATTGGAGATTTTCTTGAAACTGATTTATCATAACCTTCCTTAAAAATACATTTTGTTAAATAATAATAAAAGAAAGATGTGGGCTAATTGTTAAAAAATCAGTAGAAGAAATCATTGTAGGATTTGCAACATTTATAGAAAAAATCATAGTAAGATCTATAACATTTGTAGAAGAAACCTTAGTAGCATTTACATTAGCTTATTACCGACGTGATTGTATTATATTTTTTCATATCATAAAAGGACATGAATTAAACATGTGACCCTCTCAATGAAAATAGTAACATAAGTTTGAAAAATTATAATAAATAACCTTCTATGCATAATCAATTCCACTAGCATACAAAAGGACTTTTCTCTTAATTAAATCAAGTTCTACCTGAATCATATATCAACTTTTGTGAAAATCACTAGTTGTAACGGGGGTTTTAGAATGCTTAATTAGCCTAATAGGAGAGATAATATTCCTTTCAAATTTTTCAAAAATTAATGGAAGATTCAACAATTTGACAAAATAAGGAACCTTTCAAAATTTAGAAAATGTTGAATTAAAACAGGGAGTCCACTTTTAAATAATAAATAAACATGCTGATGATTGAAAACACATATATTAATGGTTTTAGAAACCATCATCAAATCCAAATATTCTACTAGAAAAAATGAGTTTGACAAATAACAACCATGGACAACATCCAAACTTCAATCTTTCCAAACCAAATTTAAATGATTCAAAAAACTTGAGGAATGAGGTAAATAATCCAAAATTTGTATGAAAACATATGTTCCAGAAATTTCTTGAATAATAGATTCATATAAATCATTAGGCAATTTATAGAATGATAAAGAAGTGATTTTTCTTGAAGAATCACCTATTGAATCTAGTGGCATTGATGTAATATCAATGCTAGAAACCTTGCTATCTTAGAATAATGCAAAAAATCTACAAATTTTTTTTTACCAAGAACTTTACAAATCTAGATTGAAGATTCTATATTAAGAGTCTTATTTCTTTTTCTTTAGAAATAAAATTTTCAGACTACCATCTACCCTAATATATTATACAAATGTGTTATTTGGGGATCTAGACTCAGTGCTAAACTTTGGAAAGATATTGCAAGAATGCAAAAATTTTCTCTTTTTGATGTGTTAAAGGTAAAGATGTAAAAATATTACTCAATGTCATTATGTGAATGTAATTTATTACCTTTAAAAGTAAAAGCCTTGTGCCATTTAATTACATATATTAATAGCTTACATATATCAAGGAAAGACAAATTCTATAAAGTAGTTCTTGAGGATTTGCAAGATTGTAGTTGATATTTCCAAGGGATGCAATGGTTGACAAAATGGAATATCTCTTAGGAGGAAGTGCAAAAAAATCCTAATCAAATTCATCAACTAGTCAAGTAGAAGGTTTTAACACAGATGCGGTTTAATGTGAAAAGCAAGAGAAAATTTTATTAACACTACATTAGATATAATAAAATAGACGTAAAAGCTCACTATCTCTCAAATACTATTCTAATCAAATATTGAAATGCTATTAACAAGCTTTGCTTAAGTTCTCATCATCTTAGAATTGAAACTAGAAAATGGATTCAACTCCTTCAAGAAGAGTGCATTTATAGGTTGTGTAGATTAAGAGCCCTTAAAGATGAGTTACATGTATTTCGTTATTGTGTTATAAATACCTATTTGAGATAATGTTATAATGTTATAATAAAAAACTTGTATGATTTTTTTGATGCCTTAGTTAGTACTTGATTTATTTATAAAGTTTATCTTTCTTTTTCATGAAAATGTAATATTTATCTAAGAGATCCTATGGGCCTTCAGAAATAATAAATCTTCATTTTATTTCATTTTAGAATTTCTTTTAATTTAGCATATGTGCACTAACCCTTTTATTGGAGTTTTCAGTAAGTAGGTATAATGGGTCATTGACACATGGTTGTACATCAAACATGTGATATTAGGGGGATGTTGAAAACTTGAAATAATTGTAATATAGGTACATCCCAAGATATATAGTCCAATTAGAACTTTATAGGGGAGTGTTGGTATGACATCCTGTTCTCAGATGTCATGGAAAATGTCAAATATATGTTATATTAAATAGTATGCATGAGAAGACAATATACCAAATGCCAAATATATGTAACATTCGACATTATGTGTATAGGAAATAATAGAGAAAGTGCAAAAAGAGAAGAAAAAGAATACTTTATTGATATGGAATAGTGTATTTGGATCTTGCTCTAAGAGTGTTCCTTGGGATTTTCTTCCTTTGGCATCTATCCTTTAGAGGCAATCCAACACTACCACCATGGTTAGGCCTATAACCCAGCCAGAATGGATGGCTAATTCACTTCTTGTCCTGCTTCACCTAGCTCTCATGGCTTGCCTATACTAGCTTTGCCATTGCATGCATGGCATGACCTCTAAGCTTAGGTATAAATGCCTTAGGAAAAAACCCCAAAGGTTAGCTCAAGAGATACATTTGTTGTTATAATGCATCCTTTTAGGTCAATTACAATTGCCCTTTTGGGTCTTGTTACGATAACAATAACACTTGTTATGAAGAGACACCATCTTTGTTATGTAGATGCATCATTTGAGAATGGGGACATGCAATTCTACCCTTCTTAAATTTCATTCATCCTCGAGCGAGTCCACGCTCACTATCTTTTTCCAACTCTAGTACTTCTTTCATGCTCCTATGCTCTAATAATTTGATTTTTCCTTTGAACTTGAAGTTATTTGTTTATTCTATAAACAAGATATATATATATATGAGAAAAATATATGGAAAATTAAATATTAATTTCTTAATACTTCATTTTCTACGATAATGAAAAGAGATGAATTAAAGATCTATCAACCACCAGTCACCAGTCCCAATTAGGTCACACAAAGTGCAACTTGGATTTGGTTATCTAAGTGAAAGGAGGGAAAATTATTTATTTCCAACTTTCATTACCTTAGATATTTTACTTATCTAAATGAATATAAATTAAATAATGAAGACAATAATAATATTTATCAAATAAAAGTAAGGGTGAGATATTTTTTTGATCTTGATCAACCTTATGAACGAATGGGAGCAATGGTAATTCTCCCATAAGTGGTATATGATTAGATGGTCTTGTTCAAGATGGAAAAGATTGATCTTGACTCTTATTAACCTCTTCTTTAGAAATTAACTCTAGTAACCTGGTAACTTGGAAGAATTTGACTTTGTATCAAATATAATCCAAGGTCTCAATGAAGAATGTTGTTGATTCATCTGCATTAATCATTGCAGAGAAATTGGTAAATTATGGTTCTTGATGAGTACTATCCATTAACATCGTTTGTTCATAAATTTTGGGATGTGATTTATTTATTGAAGATTCAAAATAAGTAGAATATGCATTGGCTAATGAAATTACATGTTGAATTGATGGAAACAACTTCTTCAAATTAGGTTCATCTTCCAAGGATTTTTTTACACATCCATTTTTTAAGAATTGATAAAAACTACTTCCAACTTTTGCATTGAAGTCTCCACAAAGAACAAATGCCACTGGATTGGTATGGCTTAGGAATAACTTATTCTTCAAACTTTCTTCTATCTGCTTAATCAAGTATGCTCCTTGACATTGTCTAACATCTAGACATGTTGGTTTGGTAATTAAATGTGTGTTAACCATGCATACACATCTTCTTGATAGATGGAATTTTAGAATAATTGCCAAGGAAATGTGATTTTTTTGAAATCTCAACTGTTCTGTCTTTTCCATTGTTTGAGGTTCTAGAATTTCCAAAATTATATTTTCTAAAATTCATTCAATTCTTTGTACTAATTCAATATTAGCTTCTTTATAAAAGATCACACAACCATACATGTTGTGATTTCTACAATATGTTAATCTGTATAGCTCAAAAGAAGAACTCCCATAAAAGCCTTTTTGCTTATAAATACCTATGTATCCGATCTTTTCCAAATTTGGTTGGGATTGGTATAGGAATTCCCATGGAAAGACTTATTATAAGAATAAAAAACCAACATCCAAATATTGTAACTTTGTTAAAATGTGTGGGTATTGATATTCATGTCAATCCAAGGCCCATGGTGGACAAAGCAGATGTTGTTTTTTACTTTCTAAAGATCGTGCAAGAACATCATATGTTGCAACTTTCATTATCATTCTTGGATTTTCTTTTGGATCATTTCTCTTCATGGGTATCATAAACCTTGTTGAAACAATATTTTGAGTATCCATTTGTTTTGCCATATGTTTTGGTTGTAAGACGAATTGATGTACATCTTGAAGATTCTCCAAATAATCAGTAACTGATACATCGACTTGATTGGTACATCAAATAATTAACTACATTATCTAATTTTAGTAATATTTAATGAATTATCAAAATCTTAATGGCCTTTCTACCCCCCTTAAGACACTAACTTTGGTAGTGTAACTAATGACATGCCATAGTGATTTTAAGGTCCCAAAAAGGTTAAATTTATAAAGCACAATTTATGATATCATTGAATTATTAGGGATCTAGATGATAAATATGACCTCACCATTAAGTTTAGATGGATGAAAAATGTTGGAAATGACTATTCAGATGCTGAAAATGGACATCATATGCTTAAGTTATGCTAAAATTAAACTTTAAGGGTTTTGAGGCACTATATTGGAAAAGGGTGAAAACTAATTTTTGGGGTTCCTAGGGATGGATCTAACTTCACCATTGTGTCTAAAAGGTTGAAGTGTATGGGAAATGATTTTTCATTCGTCAAAAAATGCTTTCAAAATCAAAAGTTATGGCTTTTGAGGTTAAAGACCATTGGCATAAAAAATGAGACTTTTCAAGAGGTCACCCATCTCAATACTACTCCAGAACAAGTGCACTTAATTTTGGAATTCTTATCTCTTAGAAAATTATTTTTGTATGTTCTTACTTGAACTAATGATTTTTCAACCAGATATTTTGAAGTTTTCATTAGTTGATGGAAAATTCGAATCTTCCATATATTAATAGAGAATTTTTATGTTGCATGGCAACAATGGTTGATTTTTGAATTTGGCACTAACAATGACACTAGAAGGTGCTTGTAATTGGTGGCACCATTGGTGCTAGTGGTTGGCAACATCATTGGTGCTAGGGGTGCTTGTGATTAGTGGTGCCATTAGCATCAAGGATGCCTATGATTGGCAGCATCATCGATGATAGGGGTGCCTATGATTGATCCACAGGAATCAGCCAAAAATCATGGTGGAAACTTCAGATGCAACGAAAATGGTGGTGGCAAGGGTTTATGTAAGAAGCAGGCGTAGGGTTTGTGCATGTAGTGATAGAGTTCTAGGGTGCAGCAGTGCTCTAGGGCATGGCTGCAATAGTGTTCTAGGGTAGGGTAGTGCTCTAGGGCATGACAGGTGATGGTAGCGGGTGCAACAGGGTAGCAAGCATGATGTTAGGTAGGCAATGGATGTAGCAAGCATATGATAGGCATGATGATAGGTAGCAGTGCAATGGTAGGTGTGGGTTGGCAGATTAGAAGGCAGTGGCACAATAGCAATGGTGACTACAAATTTGTGACATTGGGAACTGGCTATTGTGGATCCATGTCAGCTTTTGGGCTACCGCTTATTGGCCAGCTAGCCATGGTTAGCAGCAAGGCTAATTGGCCCTACAAAAGGGTTTTTTATATTAATATTAATAATAATATTATTATTATTTTAATTTTTATTTTAAATACAAATATAAATTATATATATATTAAAAAAGTGGGGTTTAGGGTTTGAATTGACAACTCCCCGCTTAATTAATTTTTTTAACCATTTTTTATTATTTTATTCCCTTGCCTCGGTGGTTGACATGGTGGCTCAACCGATGATAGGGTAGGGATTTGGTATGGGTAAATGGTGATTCTAGGTTGATTCTCAACCCTGAAATTTTGAAATTATTTTTAATAATAATTTAATATTATTTTAATGCATGCATAACAAGAAACTTTAAACAATGATATCTCTTAAACCATAACTCCAATTGAGATAAAATTTGTATCGTTGGAATCATCTCAACAAGAACTATGCAATGGACATAGTCTTAGGGTTTAAAAATGAAGTTGAATATTCAAGATTTTGAAGGGTCCACTAACTTATTCTACCAATATGACATTAACGAGTTGACATATGCATGACATGATAACTTATAAATGACTCTAAGTTGCTTAGGATAATGAATTTCAATAAACAAGATCAATTCAAGTCATGGTTACTAATTTTTTTTTTGGAGAAACTTAACAATGACCTTAAGTAATTAACATTTATAGTATTAAGATGAGGAAGAGTTACTTAGACTGGTGTATTCTTGTCTTATCAACATCTTTTGCAATTGATGAATCTTGATGGCGCGTAATCAGACCCTTGTTAGTGAATGATATCCATGAAAGAACTTTATTGGTTGGTGGTCCATGATTCTTCTTAGTTCATGGCTCCATAGTTTATCATTAGGTTGTAGTCAGTTCATGGTTTTGAATGATCCTTGAATCATGGTTTGCTTTGATACCAATTATGACATCCCATTCTTGGATGTCATGGAAAATTTCAAATATACATTATATTAGACATTATGTGTAAGAAGAAAATATACCAAACATTAAATATATGAAACATTAGACATTATGCGTATAGGAAATAACATAGAAAGTGTAGAAAGAGAAGGAGAAGAATGCTTTATTGATATGGAATAGTGTATATGGATCATGCTCTAAGAGTATTCTTTAGGGTTTTCTTCCTTTGGCATCTGTCCCTTAAAGGCAATCTAGCACTTCCACCATAGTTAGGCTTGAAACCTAGCCAAAAGAGATGACCAATGCACTTCCTATCCTACTTCACTCAGCTCCCATGACTTGCCTATACCGGCTTTTCCACTCCATGCATGACACAACCTCTAAGCCTTGGTATACATGCCTTAGGTCAAATACCCAAAGGTTACCTTAAGAGACACCCTTTTAGGTCTCAATTACAACTACCCTTTTGGGTCTTGTTATGATAACAATAACACTTGTTGTGAAGAGGCACCATCCTTGTT
Source organism: Gnetum montanum (assembly GCA_015680685.1). Classification (NCBI taxonomy): domain Eukaryota; kingdom Viridiplantae; phylum Streptophyta; class Gnetopsida; order Gnetales; family Gnetaceae; genus Gnetum; species Gnetum montanum. Next base: position 493,024 of record MNCI01037235.1, on the reverse strand, counting down.
ATGTCATTTGGGAATGAGGACATGATAGTTGGAACCTAAAATAAGTGACACATAGGTACATCCTAAGATAGATAGTCCATATAGAACCTTATATAACTCAACATTATCTATTGAAATCAAACATGTAACTTGGAGCTTCTAAAACAAGTGTCTTACTCCTAGGCTAATACCTCATTGTTAATTAGAACTTTATAAGTCATCATTGCCCACTAGAATCAAACCTATGACTTGGTATGCTTTGATTATTATGTATTTGACATGTATTTTATAATTGATTAATAATTAATTAATTAATTATTTATTTTAGTTTTTGAATAGTAGCATGGGGTAGCACCCTAGTTAAGTATATTTGGGTTTATACATTGGACCTTGATTAGCATTTAGAGAGGACATAGCTATTGGGGAGTACTTAGTGATAGCTTAGTATACTAACATTGGAATATAGATATTTGTTTAAATTTTAAAAATTTAGGATCAAAAGTAGTTTTCTTTTAGTTTCTCATTAGTAATTACCCTATTAGTTTGACCCTAGCATACCATTGTGATTATAAATATTTAATAATTATTCCATTAAAATTCATGCATTTGCTTCCTCAATATTTGAAAGAGGAATCCAAAGAGAAAGATCTTGCCAAATAGGATATTAGCTACACATAAGCTAATGCAAAATTTTAGATCTACATAAATGCTTTCTGTTTGAGCTTTCATTTCAAATCCTACTTAGATATAATCTCTAAATTTTGCCTTTATTAGGGTTTGGACTCAATTATTAGGATATTTTCAACCACATGAAGGTTTCTATTATTAATATTTCTAGTTCAGTAGAGAAATTTATTATAATAGTTATCTTTTAGGGTTTTAGATTGACTTGGTTGGTGAAAATTGATAAGGACCATACCTCAACAATTTAGTTTGAAGTTAAATCCTACAAAATCTCACCATTGAAATAAGAAAAGAAATAAAACTATTTATTCTTGCTTGAAAATAAGAAGATCCATAAAAATGTTAGAAGAAAACACTTAATATAGATAGAAAAAAAATGTTAGGATAAATAACACTTAATATCCTCACAATTATACTTGTCTTACACAAGGTGCAAAGTCATACAACAATGGCCCTCATCACTTCCTTACAAACATTTTCCATGATGGCTACAATAAGAATAGAGTGCTCAAGAAGAGATCACTCTTCCTCTCTCAAGACACTTTCTTAAGGTTCTCTTACCTTACTTTTAAGACCATCATTCTCTCTTAGGATTAGACTACCCAAACTTAAGCTTTTAAGGCCTTTTTATAGCTATTAAAGTATCTCTTCATCTTTCCTTGCTTCTCAAAATCCAATTTGATGGTCATTGAAGTCTACTTTAGAAGATGTCTTTTTCCTTGTGAAGACATCTTTTATGAAAACTAATAATGTATAATACATCTTTTAACAACAAAATACATCTTTCGTAAAACAAAAGCATCTTTCTCTTGGAAAGGACATTTTTTTTGCTAGGGCTAAAAATAAATATGTCTATTTTGAAATCTAGAATACATATACATCATTAAACAAGTCCCCATTAATCCCAAAACCCCCTAAATTGATCAAAATAGGCATAAAACACATCCAAACATGCCAAAATGCAGGGAAAAGATATACCATCATTTGAGGAATGATACATTGGTCTTGGTAGTGTTCACATTTGTATCCTTCCTATTAAAAAGGCTCTTGACTCTCACATAAGATGCCTTTATACTTAGGATAGTTGTTGTCCCCTTCATGTGGGACACAAAAAATATAATAAAACCACAACACCCATGGAAAGATTGGAGCTCACAACATTTTGTATCCACCATCCAATAATTATTACACAAACATACAATACAATGTATGCATGACACACATAGAGACACATACACATCTTAGCATAATTTTGTTCTTACATCATAATGGAAAATGAAGAAGTTACATGAAAGAAGAGTGGATTTGATCTTTTTTCTCATAGCTTCCACTATGCTTCAGTCTTAAGAGCATCAAATCCTATGTATCTCTTCCATAATATATAATAAAAGAAGAATCTGAAAATTCAAAAAGATTAGCTCTTTTTAACCCATCTTTCCTTTTTCCATTCTTTATTTTCTTCTTCACTTTCTTCTTATTGGTTCTTAGAAGTCTATTACTTAGCTCCCTGCCACCATTATCATCATAGCTACTAAGATTGCATTCATGTTGTTCATCCAATTTATAGCCAAGATAATCAAGGTTATTGATACACTTCACAAATTTATCATTGATATAATCAATAACAAACATTTCCAAATTCTAGAAAATCATATCATTATCAATGTCGTCATCAACATCAATAATGATTTACCCATCATGACTGTCCTAATAGGCATTATGATCATATTCAATATCAAACACCTTACCATCACTAGTCTTCCTCTCACTAACAATGATATTAAAATTCACACTACTTACATCATTTACAACATGAATCTTAATCTTACTATAATCATCATAATAATCATGATGCACATCATCACAATTGAACAATCCATTATCAAGCTGAAATGAAAGACTAGCATCCATCACACTAGCTTTTACATGAGAGACATTAATAGCATCAACAAGGTGAAGATCACACTTACTTTTTCACAGATTCTCCCATTTATATTTGGTTGAATGTAATCTTCAACATGTGTTTGTCTAGAATCATAAAAACTTGAAGATTCCAAATGCAAAATATAAGTTTCCAAATCAAATGGCTCCTCCTATATAAAGGAATTACCAACACATTCTTCATTCCACTTTGGAGATTTTAACTCAAATGGTGAACTCTCCTCCATGGTTTCATCAAAAGATTCATAAAAAATAACATTAAGATAGCCATTCTTTCATATACCTTGGTTAGAAGACTCACCTATCTCCCATGAGATGATCTCAACTTGACTTTAAGTCTCCTTTTCTTTAGTGGAAGGTATAGAAAAATTGCAAATGGAATGAGTATTATATCTTCTAGGGCTGCTCTTGACCCTCCTTGAATAATTTTCTTGAACATTGCCTCTTCTTTGGCATGATTTTTTTTACCATTCATACCTCATGAAGTAGGAACTCTTCTTGATCCACAACATACACCATATTGGATTTTGAAGATCTCTTGACCCCTTTAATGAAGCCCTTAGTTTCCTCTTTTTAAACCCTTGAGTATTGAGCACTTCCTTGCCCAATAAGATATTCTTTGGAACTCCTCTTATCATTGACCTCTACTTCATCCTACCCTTTATCTTTCTTCCTTCCTTTATGTCTAGAAGATATCCTCTTAATTCTCTTCAAAACACTTAAAAAATTAGCCTTCATTTTCTTTATACCTCTTCTAAGCTATTTTATTCCAAGAGATTTAGATGCTATACTTAGAATTACAACATAATCCCAAGCAATAACAAGAATGGAAAAGCTCAAAATGCCTTTTCAAAAACATCCACAATTAATTTCAAAAAGTTGGACATAATCTTCAAATACCCACAATAAATTTCAAAGATATAAAAGACACCCAAAAATAATTGTTTATTACCCAAATAGATTGAATGAGATGTATGAATATTCAAAATATGATTCTCACAATTCTTATAAACCCTAGCTACTCAAAGCTAATAAATATCTCAAATGACAAGAATTTCCAATACCTTATAGAATTGATCAAATATCACCCAAATTAACCAAAAGAATTTTTATCAAACTCTTATTGAGTATGGATAATATACTAGTTGAAAATGAAAATGAAAATGACACTAGAGATGAGTGAATCCTTGTATTGTAATGTAGAGAATTCTTCTACTTGAGTAAATTTCCTTCAAAGAAAATACATTTTAATGCCAATATAATTAGGACTAGGCCTCACCAACTTAATTTGAAGCCAAATACGATAATATATCACCATTACAGGAAAATAAACATAACTCTTTATTATTGCTAAAAAATATGAAGATTCACAAAAATGCATAGAAGTATGCATTCCAATAATAGAAAACACTCAAGATCTTCACAATCACACTCTTCTCACATAAGGCTTAAAGCCATATAATAATGACTCACAACACTACCTTAGATAAAATTACCTATGATGGCTATAACAAGGATATACTAGTCAAGAAGAGCTCACTCTCCCTCTTCCAAGACACTATATTGAGGTACTCTTATCTGACTCTTAAGACTAGCCTTGTCTCTTAAGCCTAGCCTACCCAACCTTAAGACCTCAATGTATTTTTTAGCTTTATAAGTGTTTTCTTCATCTTCTCTTGGCACCCAAAGTTCAATTTCATGACCATTGAAATCTACCTAGGAAGATGCCTTTTCTCTTGGAAAGATGTCTTTCCTAAAACCTGATCAGGCATAGAAGATGTCTTTGGCTTGGGAAGACATCATTCCTGAGATTAGCCATTTATAGAGAATATTTCTTTATGCCACAATAGACATCTTACACCTTCAAAAGACATATTCCTCTTGGAAAAATATCTTTTATGATAGGGTTAAAAATAAATATGTCTATTTTAAGATCTAGAATACACAAACATCATCAAACAAGTCCCCATTGATCTCAAAACCTCTAAACTCATGAAAATAGGCTCAAAACACATCCAAGCATGTTAAAAATCAAGGAAAATACATACAATCATTTGGGGAATGGCACATTAGTCTAGGTGATGTCTACATCATTAATTTTATTTTAATAATAATTAATTAAAAAAATGCATGTATAAAATGTATTTTAAAAATGTGACATTTCTGACATATATATTTTTGTGATTTGACTTTGAATATGTAATTCTATCGATATTTAAAATTTCATTCTAACATTTATTTTATTTTTATTAATTTTATTATTTCCATTTTTGTTGAATTTATGGGATACTTTGCTAGGATTTCAACATTTTTGATGAGTCATCTAATGGTATTTTGTAAGTCCACTGTAAATCTTGGACTTGGGAATTTTTTTACATGTCCTATGTTTGTAGTTCTAGCATGTTGGATTGAGGTTTATACCTTCCAAGTTTGCATCCCTGCCTCCTATGTCAAACTTCTAGGTTTTTCACATATTTGGATTCCTTAAGATGTTTTTGACTTTGTTGGAGAAACCTATGACTCTGTTGACATGTCCCTTGATGTTGTAGCTTTCATTAGAAACTGATAGTGAGAAGTGTGATTTGGAAAAGGAATGCACTAACTACCCTATGTTAGTGTACCCATTGTGTTAGCACAGGGGTGCTAACACATCCCCCTCCCAAGCCTATATTAGGCAATTTACTTGTAGTATGATTTATGTTGGTCTTGGCTACAATGATGGACCTCTATTGATGCTTGTGTACTAGTGAACCTCTATTATTATGTTGTGAAAGCTATAAATATATAAGATGAGCTCTCATAAATAGTAATTCATACTTAGGTATTTTTATTTGGATTTTGGTGTTTGGGTGTGTGTCTGAAGAATTCTTCCTCCCTTGGGTAAGTTGATTTTTTTCTAGTTTGTGTGTATACTTTAAGTTGCTACTTTTATAAGTGTCGCTAGACTTTGTTAGAGTGCTATCTTACTTACATAGCCAAAAATTATTTGGTCAATGTGGTATCTAGTTTTTGTATGGTGAATAAAGCTCATGATTTTCTTTTGTTCCACTGTTATTGCTTCAAACATTAAAACACTAAAAATATTTATTTAATTCTTATTTCATGGAGTTGGAACAATTTATCCTTATTCGAGATGGTCAGAATTGTATGAAATGGTGTTGGATCATTAGGATTATGTCCAAGAGGCATTTATTTCTTTTAGTATGTGTTGTTATACCTATCTTATAAAGGATTACAACATGTATGAGTGTTTGTAAGCATTGCATCTATGCCCACTAGGGATTGTAATGCATGTGTATTTGTTATTAGTTTATTTTTGTATTCATAAAATTATTAAAATAAATAAAATATAACATTATAAATACTATCTATGTTTCCTCACCATGGAAACATGAGTTTTTTATTGGAAGATATTAATTATAATATCTTTTATATTTATGAAACACAATGATATACATAAGTGTTCTTGGTAATCCATTCAACATTATCTTTGAAGCTTGCAACCAGATTATAACATGTTTCACAGGATACAATCCCATTAATCATGCTTAGTTGAATCCCTATCATTAGAACTATTTTTGCAAAATACATTGGTGAATTATCTAGAAATATTTATACATTTTTTATGTTAACATTTTTCAAATTGAGTATATATTTCTTTAACATTGTGTGCAAATTTTGGACATGAACAATATGGTGGATAATTTTCAAAGTTCACTAAGGAAATATGGCAAAGGAAGTATGTTAAAATAAAGAAGGGCCTCCATCACATTTAAAAACTTAGAGAATGTGATCTTATCACTAATTATTTTTTCTTATCATTAAGATAAGCAAGAAGGTGGTGTTATGTTCATGAACAGTTCTCTAGGGGATTGGTCAAGGTTTCCTCACATGATCTTTAAGAGTCCTTGATTAACATTGGGATACAGGATGATCACATGTTCTACATAGCTCATGAGCCAATGTATGATAAATATGAACCTCTATATAGGCAATAGCTTTGAGATTAAATGGCAGAAGAGTAGGCTCATCATACCTTTTTATTTGATCATTTAGATGGAGAGGAGGATGATAAAGTGAAAAAGAAATGAAAAGGGCCAATCTTCCATGAAGGCCCATGGTTAGGAAACAAATAGAGCCCATGATATGGTATCTCCTCTCTAGGTTCAAATATTTGCACTTTTTTGGACTATTCAATGATGATAATACTGCTTTCTTTAATTGGGGTGATTGTCATGAAATTAATGAAGTTGTACATATTTCATGGAAGCATGTTCATGATAGCCATATTAAATGGAATAACATGGCTAATATCCCAACATACAGAGGGTTTATTAACAATGATCATCAACTTCACATATAGACATTTGATATTGCTTGCTACTTGTAGGGGATTGTGAGTAATTAGCAGAAGTTGTGGTTATTTTTCACACCTTCACTAAAAATGTAAAAACTGAATACAAGTCCTTGACCCTTAAACTAATTTAAAAATGGGTAGACCTAGTTAGAATCTTCTACACTAAATTCTAGACCTATGCTTCTATCTCAAACATTTAAAAGAAGATGGCCAGATGGAGGTAAGGAGCCTATGAATCATTAGACATTACCATGGAGAGGTACATGAAAATTACCTACTACTATATAAAACATGGCATTAGTCAAGAGAGGAGCTCATGCATATCATGGAAGGATTGATGTAGGAAATAAGGGAGAGTATAAACATGTACTTGATGGAGTAGATACACAAAAAGTTTATGGTCTAGATCAAAGAGCTTCTTGAGAGCATTACAAGCATGGATGGAGAATGGTGAAAGAGAAAACTAGTTGAGAAGTACAATCTTAAACTTTCATGCAAAAGCAATGCTAAAAATATTGAAGGTACATCTAAACCTCCCACTAAATTTGAGACCTTATCACAAGATCAATTTAGAAGTGATAATCCCTTGACAGACTTAACCCATAAGGTAGATAAAGTATGTAAAGTGATGGATGATAAGATGATCACTACTGTTAAGGATATTAAGGGTATGATAGTAGAAGCTACAACCAAAGAAATTACATCACATGAATGCAAAAAGAAGTATAAAGAAAAAGGTAAAGACAAGCTTTCATACTTTGAGGATATTAAAAAAGATGCAAATAAGGCTTTCTCATCCTCTAGTGATAAAGGTTCCTATAAATATTATGCAGACCCTTATGACTAGTAGTGCTATCTAGTTATGGTCCATATGATTGGTGAAATGGAAAAATATAAAATGCCTTTGAATTCCAAGTTTCTCTAGAGGTAAATAAAGAGGAATCTATACCCTAGTTGATCATACTATCCTAAAGGTGCATACCCATAGTTCATGCAGCAGTACTAGTAGTGGCAATATCTAAAGCCTTGAGGTACTACTCCATGGAATCTTTCTATGCTAATGTAATAATAAATGATGCTTCCCACCAATCCTTACTTCTAAGGTTTACAAGTAGGTTCTTACTAATTCCCATAAGTCATGTCAATGATACTTGCCTACCCCAAGCAATCCTGGCCACCAAGCTCCTCAACAATAACAAAAACCTCTACTTTATAGTCTCATGCAAGGTGGGATACCTAGTTAACCATAGAAAATGCAAGCTAAATCTCATAATATTATCTACTATAAAAATCATACTTCCATGTATGCTAGTGGACAATGTGACCAAGTAGCTATTGATTTGGTTATAAGCATAGATGCAAGTGCCATGGAGCTAGGTTCACTCCATCCTCTTCATCTTATGGAGTCGATAACTATGTAAGCTAGAGAGAAGTCCATGTAGAGGATGTACTAGTAATATCCCTTAAACACCATAAAAGTAAAATATCCATTTTAAGAATAAGTTCTATAATTATATCTAATAGATAAAACATGATGGAACCTAATGGTGGCCATGTTGTCACAATTTCTATATCTAAGATGACTATGTAGGTGGTTAAGATGTAGGTGGTTAAGGAAGGATAATTGCCTAAAAAGATACCAGATTCTAATAGTCCCATGATGGAGATTCAAATTAGTAAAAAGGATCACTACCTACCACTTTGCAACTTTGTTTAGTAGTCAACATCATCTTGTTGTAGTAATACCTTGATCAGGGACTTTCTTCTTTCAAGGGTACTAACACTAAATTGAGTTGGTAGATCAATCTTATACATACCCCATGAGATAAGTAAATGATATGAGAAAAAAATTAGTAGGATATTTGTACCTTGGAAATTTCTTTGTCATTAATCTAAAAAATAAGATGAGAGATAACTTTCTTGTCATCATGGGAAGGATCTAGTTGAGCACCATTGATGCGAGGTTAGTGTTCTAGGACCTTCTTCTTGAAATTGTTAAGAATGATGAGACTAGAAAGATGCACTACAAGAAGATACCTTATGATCCTTCCTGGTTATTTAGTTCCATATATATATGCCATTTAGGTAATCTAGATGAAACCTTTCTCATTGATAGGCAATACCTGAAGCATCATAAAGATCATTTTCATCTTTGAGCATGTATAACACTCAATGTTGTACTTAGAGGTATACCAGGTGATAGACATGAAATATTCATGGGAGAGGAATCCTTCATACCATGTCAAAATTTTTATTTTATTTTATTTCCACTATTTCTATTTAAATATTTATTAAATTCCATGTGTTCAGTTAGAATTTTTACTTTTTGAGCTTAGTAGGTGATCCTTATGATATTTTCTTTTCTTTTAGTATGATTTTGTGTGTGTATGTGGGAAAACTAATTAATGTGCTTTATGAATGCTCACAAAATAAGCCAATGGTGAATGGATGAGTTATAGATGTGATGATGATGTGAGAGTATCAAGTAGGTTTAAAGTGGAGCCCTGCTTGATGGAATGTTTACATAATAGAATTTATCCACCTACCTTTTCTCTATCCATCATTGGTGAATTAGGTTTAGATTTAGCATTGAGCTAGGCATTATACAATGAGCTATTGAAGCTAATGCTAATAGAACCATGGGTATGTGGTGGATCCGCAACTTAGGGTGTGAAATCTAGAATCTTAGAAGAGTACTTGAGTACTAGCAAAGAAAGGATATATCATTGAACATTCTTTTGACCAGTAGATGGGTCTAATTGGTGTGATTAGACTGAGGTGCACATGCTATCATGCCTAACCACTTTGGTTATAAGAGGTTCATGATCTTATGGACCTATGCATGTAATGTAGTGAGGGATGAATTCTCATGTTCATGTAAGTTAAAAACTCCAGGTAATGATCTAGTATTCTAATTGTTCCCATGATTTCCATGCATCATTAAAAGGCCCTATTCTCAAGAAAGAAAAATAAAAGATAAAAAATGAATGAAAAATTTAAATAAAAAATATATATAAGAGCAAATAAAAGAAGAANGAGAGAGAGAGAGAGAGAGAGAGAGAGAATAATAATAATAATAATATGAGGTAATGGAAAGAAAAATATAACTTCAAGCTTATAAAATTGTATAAATTGGAATTTTTGCCATCTCATACTAATCCTATAGTTGATAAAATTAAGATAAAAATAAGTGCTTGAACCGATACATATGTAATCCTTTCTCATGTTCAACCTATTGGCTTGATCACTTGATTTTCAAAATGTAATAGTCCAAGACAATATTTTGTTCATTTCTACCCATGGCCATCAAGGCCTATAAGTCTATCTCCTAGTGAACTATGATAATATAAAATGTTGCTTCCATTCAAATCTTAATGAAGTTGTTTCTAAGGGTCAAGATCATAACCTTCAACCCAAACTATGTTTATCTCCAAACTTGGATAATCCTAATTACATGATCATAGCATTAGAATCACTATTAGGATGTGGGACTAGTTAGCATCTAAAGGAATCAATGAGAGATTTTTGGTAAAGAAAAATTGAGGGAACTTGCTATACATATGTGCATAGGTGAAGGAAAACCAAATTGAAATCATGACTTCTAGATGATTCATAACTTATTACTTAGTTTAATTTTACCAATGGTTAGACTATGAAACAATCAAGGATAAATGACATGGGTAAGTGGTAAGTGTAACCTTGCATTTGGAATTGATACTTAGAGGTTAGTCTCTATTGTATAGACAAGTAACGGTGAAAGGATGAAGCAATGGATCTCTTTTAGGATGTAGGACATGTTCACATACTTTCATGAGTTAATTGAATGGTTGGTTGGAATCTGATGATGTTGTGATTTGACTTTTTCTTTCTTATTCATCATTCCTTTTCCATATCTTTCTTCCTACTCTGTGCATTGTTTTGGATGGCAAGAAGTTGATTAAGAAAAGTAAAGGATGAGATTTGACCATCCAAGGGGATGGAATTGTGTTGACTGTTGATGGCTCAGTGGTTGTTGGGAATCCACAAGTATTCCATAAATGGGTTTCTCAAGGGTAAGTGAGCTTAAGATTATCTTCCAATGATGATGGTGGTTGTATGACATAATATACTTAATTAATCTTTCACTTGTATGGATGTTGAATCTTGAAGCTTCAAGATTTGATCATGATAAATTATTTCTAATTTATCTTACTTGTGCTTGTATTTTAATATTTTGGTATTATAATCATTTTCTTATTTATCTAACCCCACTTTCCTAGCTCTTAATTAATGGAAATGAATGAAATTAACTATATAATTCCATTTCTAGGATCCTAGACATCACTTGAGGTAATATTATAATGTCCTAGTTGTCATGCTCTTCTTGTACCTTGTTCGATTAACCCTTGGTATTTTAGTTGTGTTTTTATCTTTTCTTGTGATATTGGAGACTATTAAAGATAAGTTGTACATGTAGGAAGTCAAAAATTATGATTTTCTCATTCTGGAGAATGCACTGAAGAATCCCTACCTCAACATAGGATCTCTAACTCAAATCCCTTACATCAACAACCCACTATATATGGGGAGGTGCCCTTCAAGTTATTTTCCATGCGTTTTTCTTTAAATTTTTTCATTTTCGTTAACTTTGGAATCACAAATAAGGAAAACTATTGGATTTGCACCACAAGATTGGATTTTGTAATTTTTTTAAAGACATTATTTCTAGTTCTTTTTATCCTTGGTATGGTTCAAACTTGTTTTCTTGTAATTTAGTGATCGGGAAGATGTATCAATTTGGGTATGTAGATAATGAACTTGGCAGTTAAATATTTATACCTCACTTTTTACTTATCCCATGTACAAAATAATTTTATAATTATGATGATATTTCTCTCTAAGTGTTCTAGAGGATTTTATTTATCATTATTTTGATGCACATTTTTTGCAATGGTAGTATAATGCCTAGGGAACTCACTTAATTTTCATTATCTTTCATAACTCACCATATTAGGGTGATTGTGCCATAAAATTCATAGACCAAGAAGAAAGGAGTTCAAAAGATCTTAGTCCTCTATCTATGGACCCATGTGTGAACCACAAATTCTTAAAGAGGAGGAGGAAGAAGACCATAGATCATCATATCTTGAATCAATCCTAGAAAGACCTCCATCTAGAAGCATATTGGGAGGTAGAATATAATGTTTTTGATCTTTGGGTTAAGCACATGGTCAAAAATAGGCTACTAAAAAAGTGCTAGATGAGCTAGAAAGTGTTGAATTAGAGACTAGTGATGTTCAAGAAGATGTACGTACAAATAATATATGGCAATGACTGACCCATGAGGAGAAAAACTATCGTCAATTCCTTAAGTTTAGTTTACCTAAGCTCAAAAATTCATTATAGCAAACAAAATTTTATGACTATTTCACTCAATTCTTTATTTAGTATTACTATGAGGTAGAAGAGTTCCACCTTAACCTTGTAGCTAACAATACCATGTCCTTTTTGGATGGGATTTTTATGCCAATTTTAGCATGGGTGATTTCTAGAGTTACATGATTTCATAATGAGCCAACAAATAATTGGTGGCCATGAAGCTAGAAGACTAAGCCTAAGCTTAATATGAAGGTTCTTCTCAAGGTCATTGACATGAACAAGGTAGATGTAGAGATGTCCAAAACTTTCCTAGTTCAATATGCCATGTACAAAATCATCACACAATTTCTTGTCCACTAAAAGAGCATAGGGTATCTCTATTCAAGGAGCCAATATTATTGTGATGATAATAGGGAAGTGTTCCATCAACATCCCTTATTTTCTCTATAAGGATTTGATTTAGAAACTTAAAGACATGGTTCATGATTAGAGGGAGGTGTATGCCTTTCTAGGGTTAATACAAAAACTCTATGAACTAGTGAGCATACTCAATCATATGGGAAAGCATCCCACATTTGTAGGATTAGTGGTCTAGAAGAACATCATTATGGTGGTCCCAAGATGATGTTATAAGGTCATTGGGATGGTACTCAATTTGAATTATTAGATGCCTTCCATAGAGGCATCACACATTCAACTGTCAAACCAACTTTGCACATGAAAAATAGGTGCATCATCTATATCTCAAGCATCATAACATACATAGGTGTGGAAACCTAGTAGGTCAACCTCCTAACCATCTAATTTTAGCATTAGGAAAAGTTAGGAAGCTCTTCCTAGTGGTTGTTTATTTGCTAGTTATGCACATTAAAGGTGAGGGATAATCTATCACAATTCATATTAAGGAATTGTAGGACCTTGAGAGAAACTTTTTATACATGATGAAAGCTATTACAGGTAGGGAAGCTATAAGGGAGGATCTCAAAAAATTTTTTCCTCCATTGTTGGATGATACACCCATTGTTCATCAAGATGTTCCTGGGTAGTCTCATAATCATTTTTCATCAAAGAGTGTTTCCTCTTCATACAAGTCAAGGCATAACATGAATAATATCTAACATATGGTAGAAGTCTATTAGGTACCCATTGATGAACCTAGAACTAGTTGCTGGAAAGAAGAAAAGTAGAAAGTCAATCTAAGCATCAAGCTACTATTAAGAAAGATTAATAAATTGATGGTGACTAAACATATCAAAGTATAGGTTGAGTTAGAAATCACTAATGCTAATAGAACCTTCTATTTGAGGAAGTTGCATAGGAGGGTATGATGGTTACAAGAGTAGTTAGAAACTAGCACAACATTAGTCCTAGTACCTTGCACAATCACTCCAAAGATACAAATCAAGCACCTAGAATCTGAAGTATTCAAGGCATGTTAAGTAGGGGAAAATGCTTTTCTTATAAAGGATAACTTAGAAAAATAAGTTTAGATGTTAAAGAATTAGTCCTAGGAATGGAAGAAAATGAGTTATGATAAAGAAAAGAAGGTAATATTCCCTTCATGGTAGGTAGGAAGACTTGAGGATGAAAGTTATTTCATGATCTAATTTTGACACAAGTATTTTCATACAAAAAAGGAGCACCAAAACTTATGGTCAAAGTTAGCAGAAAAGATAACTAGGAAGACTTATAAGATTAGAAAGATCCATTTGATTAAGTAAATAACCTAGGATATTAAGATGCATAGATTACACAAACTTGCAACTTATGTACCAAACTCTGATTGATGGTTGCAAGTAAGCCAACCCTATAGGAATTGATGAACCTCTTGGAGACTAGGTAGATCATCATCCATGAAGCATGAGACTTAAGAACATAGAAGAAAATATGTAAATAGAGTGGAGGAGGTATTTATATATGGTCCAAAATTTTGTAGGTAGGTTGCGTAATGGGCTAGAAGAAAAACTTCATTAAGAGGTGGTCAAGTTGGAGGTTTCCTAGCACATGCATTCTTAGGTTAGGTAGAATCACATATAGTTTCAAGTAGATGCTAAGGAATGTAGATAAGAATTTTCTCAAGAGTAAGAAATGATGCATGAATAGAATTTACATCTTCAAGTTGAGGTAACATACTTAGAATGAAAATGTAGAGATTTCACATATCCATACCAAGAACTTCTAGTTTTTTCCTTTATCGAGCAAGCATGTTAGGGGGATTCTATTCTTAGCCATCATCCCCTAACACTTCTCAGTGAAATGGATTATATTATAATATAGTCATGTTCTATAATTTTGTATAATTTTAATTTCTCCACATTGATTCTATCATGTGTTTGATCCTTATTTTGTGTCCTAGCTATTATGTTGTGGAACTAGTTGTACTTAGTTATGGAAAAATCATGAGTCATTTAGTTGCATTTTGTAAGTCCATTGTAAGCCCTAGACTCATGGATTATTTTACATGTCTTATGTTTGTAGTTCTAGAATTTGCAATTTAGGTTTATACCTCCCAAGTTTGCATCATTTCCTCCTATGTTATACTTCTATGTTTCATGCTTGTTTTAGATTTATTAGGATGTTTTTGACTTCATTTGGGTATCCTAGCATCTTATTGACATGTTCCTTGGTGTTTCATATTTCATTTGAAACTCGCAGTAAGAGGTACAATTGGGTGGGGGGTGTGCTAATTACCTAGCATTAACACACCTCCTATGACATGCAGGGGTACTAATGCATCCCACTACTAGGCCTAGATTGATCACCTCATCCATGGTGTGATTTAGATTGGTCTAGGCTATGTTAACAGATTTTCGTTAATGTCTAGGTGCTAGTGAACCTCTACCATTATCTCAAAAAAACTATAAATACCTGTGATGAGCTCTCACACATAATAATTCATTTATAGAAATTTTCATTTGGATTTTGGATTTTAGTTTGTATGAAGAGCTTTTCATCCTTTGGTTAGGTTGATTTCCTTCCTATTTGTGTATGTGTTTTGAGTCATCACTTTCAAAAGTATGGCTAAACTTTATTAGAATGCTACCTTACTTACATAGCACATAACTGTTTGATCAATTTAGAGTCTAGTATTTTTATAGTTAACAAAGCTAATGATTTTCACTTATTTCATCATTGATGTCTTAAACATTAAAGCATTAAAAATATATATTTAATTCTTATTTCATTAAGTAGCAGCAATTCATCTTTATTCAACAAGGTCATAACTATATGGCATGGTGTTGGGCCATTGAGGTTATAACTAAAAGCCATTTATTGCTAACTGTATGTGGTGTTGTACCCATCCCATAAGGGATTATGACACATGTGAGTGTTTGTGAATATTGCATTGATCCCCATGAGATATTGCAATGCGTGTATGTTTATTATTGGTTTATTTTGATATTTATAAAATCCATAAAATTCATAAGATATAAAATTATAAATATTATCTATGCTTTCTTACCATGGTAATATGGATTTTCCATTTTAGGATATTTATTCTATTCTCTTTTATATTTGTTGAACACAATGATTTACATGAATGTTTATGGTGATTTAGTCAACATTGTCTTCAAAGCTTATGATTGGATTGCACTAGATTTTGTATGATATAATTTCATTGGTTACAACTAGTAGGACTCCTATCAACTTGGAACCTATTATTACCATTACTACCTACTGTTACCTATGATTACAAATCATTATCAAAGTGTGGTTTTACATTTTTGGTAGTTCACTCTTTTTCTTTCTTTTTGATTTTTTTTTTATTTTTTCATGACTATTAATCATTGTAAGGTTCTATCAAGGGAGCTCATATGCTAGGTTTAGTCACCTTGAAACATATCTTAACTTGTCAATACATAGAAAGAACATGAAGAAATCACAATTGGATGCTATTAGGTTCTAGAAATATTTTAGGAGACTTAAGACTCATTGACATTTCTGAACATCAATATGAGACTTGTGTTTCATTCCTATTGGTATATATGAGACTTTAGACTTATCAAGATTGGAAATATAGGAGACTTAAGGGTTTTCAACATTTGAAAATTTAGTATAAAATTTATACATTTTCCCACCATCCTGGTTTCTTGTTTTTTGTTTTTTTAATGTATGGCTACTAACATTTTTGTTTGATGATTGCTATACATGAAGCATCTCACATAGGTATCCTATTTGATTTTTTAGGATTTGTTGTGAGGATGAAATCCTAAAAAGACATCTCCAAAACTATTGAACTTTTTCTTTAGACTATCTCTTTGATGATCTGAACATTCTAAATATTTTAATATTATTATTCATTTTTTTGGGAATATAATTGAGTACTGAGAACTTAGAAGGGGGGTTGAATAAGTTCCCCAATTTGAACAACCAAGATAGCAAAAATTGCATAATAATTTATGTGGTTCTCCAATTTGGGTACATCCACACTTGAAGGGTAGAATCCATACACATCTCTAAACTTTTTTTATTCAAAAATGTGGTTTATAGGGCATCACAACCTTTATAATGTTTGAGATTTGTATGGAGTATTTTCTCATAGTAAACACACTCAACTCTATAAGGTCCTACAAGCTCAAAATGTGGTTTCAAGGATCCCAAAACCTTTATAATGATGTGAGCTCTACACAAAGTGTTTTCTCATTGGAAATATACTTAATCCTGCATGGTTCCAATAAGCTAAAAAGATTCCTTCTCACAAGAAGCACATTAACCCCATAAGGCTACAAAGAGAGAACAAAAATCAAGAAGATAGTGTAACTACACTTTACAAATTCCTTGCAATTAAGTTGATACAAATCAATTAAAAAATGATAGAGAATTGAGGAACACAAAAAATTTACTAAATGTAGATAATGAATGAACATTCTAATGGATAGTGCTTCTTCTTTTCACAAGGATTCCACTCTATTTTATAGCCTTTTACTTTCCAAATAATCCTCAAAATTTTTATAAAGGCTATGAAATGGCTTGTTGGACATCCTATTTAAGCTTGGAACATCTCACTAAAAATAGGCTACTTGGAAGTGGGACATCCCATTGGAAATTGGAACATCTCACTTGGGATGTCCCAGCTGGGACATCCCAACAACAATTAGGACATATGCTATTTTTGTGGGACATCTAGCCTAAAATTAATCCTTCACCTCTAGAAAATATGTTGATCTCTTGGTATATCTAGGTAGATATTGAAACATCTTCATTTGGCTTGTAGGCTTCATGCATCCTTGACATCTTGTAGTCTTCATTTTCCTATTGAGATTTTTTTTCATCTTAGATTGGCAACTTAGCTCTCATCTTGATCTTGCTCTTTGTCCTAATATTTTCTTAACAACTTCTATGTTCTTGTCCCGATCATGATTTCTTCATCTAAGCTCTTGTTTTAATCTCATAGAGTCCCTGTCTTGTCCTTTGTTAGTCCTACAAGATCATAAGCACATTTTCCACATTCTCCATTTTTTAAGATTTTGACATACCAAAAGTTCTACAAGCTCCCTCTTTTTGGTGGTGTCTAAACCCTGAGAAATTTGGTTAGCATATTCCATAATATCACATGATTGAATAGTTAAAGGCATAAACATTTGTAAATATATATATCTGGCTAAGGAAAAAAAATATGAAAAGCCATTAATGAGTATACATCCTTCATCATAGGTTCCATAGAGTAGATAAAAATATCCTATTAAGAGTTGTCCATTTCTAGATAGCACACAATGAGACATAGTTAAAGCCTTTCAAAAATTGATCTCAAATGTTGATCCATAATATTTCCTTTTAGGACCAAAGGTTGAGCTTTGAAATAATAAATCATTAGCAACAAAATCATTATCTTATACAACTAGTCTTAAAAATAAACCATTAGCAACAAAATCAATATCTTATATAACTAGTCTTCACCATATATGTTTTATAACCAATATCTCATATCTCATGAATAACACATTCTCCTCCATTTTGGACATCATCAAAAAGATACCACAAGTAGATTTTATTTCCAAGAAGATAGAAACAACACATTTTACATTGAAGGACATAGATCCAACATTCACAAAGATAGTTAAACTGACAAAACTTAGCATGCTAAAAATTTTAAAATATCAAGCACAACTAATCATATTCTTACTTGATACCTATAAAGAAGAGATACATATATAGCCATGACAATACCGACACCAATAAAGGTCATATTGAAATAAAATATCTAAAAAAATTTGATCAAAATCAACTTACACTTTTACCTTAGATACTTTATCATATTCCAATATGAATATACATTTTCTTACTCATTTTTTGCTATGAGTGCTGGAGTGGGAGACTTGAAACTTAAGTGTCTTTTGGTGAGAGTCTTTGAAGACTTCCCCTACACTGGTGGTCCAAATGATAATGAGTATTAATGAGGTACAAGCTCCCCCTGCATAAGTGCAAATTTTCTTCCAACTTTTACAATGCATCTACTCCTTGAATATCCTTCCTTGGTTCTTCTTTCATTTATAGTAATATATCCCTGATCCTTCCTTGAGAGTAGTCAAATCAATATCCATTAAAATTTTGATGGTCATATGCTTATATTTGTAGCTTAATCATGTTGTAATACCAAGTGAGGTTTTCTTTAGATAAAATAAAACACCACCAAGAAAATTCATGTTACAACATTCACCATTAAACATGAGGCAAGATCTTATTATAAATGTGGAACTTGTAACCCATGAGCCATAATCTTGCATACTTGAACTTTTGGAACTGAAAAATGCCTCACAAGTAGTTGTAGCCTCACTTCCAAAGTGGAAAAAGTCATCTCATGTCTATATTTTGGCTTGGGAGGGCTGAAAATGCCTTGGGAATTGCCAAATTTGGCATTTTCATGGGTTTTTGTGGGGGTATAGCCTCAACTACGCTCAAACCACCTTCCCCCAGCATAGATGGTGTTAGATTTTTAGTTTTCCAACAAAACCCAATGTAGTCACCACAAAACCTAGTGTAGATACACACATCCAGTGTAGATGGTGTTGGGTTTTCATTTTTTCTAGCAAAACCTAATGTAGTCACCACAAAACCTAGTGTAGTTGCACACATCCAGTGTTAAAGTTGTTGGGTTTTTCATTTTCTCAGTAATGGCCAACATAGACACCATATTTGCTAGTGTAGATGCAGCAAAAGGAAACATAGTACCAAGAGTCTGTTTATTATTTTTAGTATTTGATATGGTTTTGATGGCCTTGGGTGAAACACTGCAAAAATTTGCATGTCATAACTAATTTTCATCATGTAGCTTTCATCCCATGAAACCCAAGGTGAAAATTCATTGTAAATGTGAATATTGTAATCCATGAAGGGCAATCTCACATGTTTCATACTTTTGGCATTGAAAAATTTCTCATAAGTAGTCAAAGCCTCATTCCCCAAGTGAAAAAAGTCACCTAGTGTCTATATTTTGGTTTTTTTTAGGCAGAGGGGGTGGGGGTTGGGGGAATGTCGAAATTGCCTTTTGGAATGCTAAAAATGGAAATGTGATGGGTTTTATGAGGGGTATAAGATTTTCTATGCTAGAAACACATGCAGGGAAGTAGATCTCACCTACCCCTAGTGTGGAGAGGTGGGGGGTTTTTTTCCTCAGCTTGGAAACTTTTCCCCTTAGTGTGGAGACTACATGCATAGATTGGAAACCTTCCTCCTTAGTGTGGAAGTTGCCCCCTAGCATGGAAGCTTCACCCCTAGTGTTGAAATTGCATGCCCCCAATGTGGGAGCTACAAAAGCCAAGATTCATCACTTCATGCACTATAACATTGACCAACCACTCTAGCAAGTATGGAGAGCTCAACATTGAAGATCTGTCTCTAGCATGGAAGATGTACCCTCATTACTATATATAGTAAATGAAATGACCATGGGGGTTTAGCACTTACTATATTTGGTAATCTCCTAAATTCAGACATCCATCTCACTTGTACAAGGTAGAAATTTGCAACAATTTTATAGCCATTTTGCAATTCCATTCATAACCTAAAAGCCAACCTAAAATACCATTTACATGTTCCATATTTTTTGACACACACATGCTTACAGGTTCCACACTCTCTACACATTTTTCTATAATTTCATGCTTGGTCATTTTCAAGCACTTAAGAGCTCTTACAATCTCCAATGTTTGCATCCTATTGAACCTAGCGTGGAAACATTGTAGCTCTATTGTTTCCTTTGTAACCTCCCTATGACTTGTGGATTGGTGGTGCTAACGCTACATTCTTGGGACTCCCAACCCCCAGCATGGAGCACTTTGATAGGTAGATTCCCCACTTTTCTTACCCCTAGTAGTAATCCAACTTGTAGATCTAAGGTTGTAGCACAGGAGGTTTGAAAAGCATTAGGAGTGAGTTAGCACCTGGATTGTGGAGCAGATTGCATTAGCTTCAATAGGCCTTAAAATCTTGCACTAATGAACCCTCTTGTTTCATACTTAGGCACCATTTGTACACATTTCTCTAACTTATTCTCTATTTTTTTTCTCAATAAAGTTTGAAGTTTTTGGTTTTTTGTGTAAAATATATTTATTTATTTTCTGTGCATTATTCAAATCTATTATCAATTTTTCACTCAATTTTTATTACCACATTTTGCATTTCGTAAGTACTTGGTTGATCTATTAAATTAGCTAGGATGCCCCAAATCCCATTTTTCATGTAGAGGCACTGGGGATTTGAGGTTGAGAAATTGCTGCATTGGGATCTTTTGATTTTTTTTCCAGTGATCAAATTTTCTAGTTGCAATTCTATTTCTTGATACTAGAAGGAGGGCCTTTGCCTAAATTCTATGTCTAAATCCAATCGCTGTCATTACAAACATTACCTATCATTATGTAGCTAAAACCTTTGAATTTGAATTTCAATCAATTCTGTCATCCATCCTCCTCTACTCCCAAGACCCAACATGGAGTAGCAGGTGTTTGGGCTTTGCAATTGTTATAGTAGTTGCTGTGAATTTCAAAAGCTAGCATTAACTTTGGTTTTCAGACATTCCCCCACACTCCCCTAGTAATGGACACTACAATGTGGAAGTTGTAGGTGGTTGGGTGTTGGATTTTCATAGTACTTGTGATTTTTTCTAAAATCCAAAGCCAGCATTGAAATCATTTCCTTAGTTTCCATTTTTTACTACCAATTTTCTCTAGTTTTTAAAGTTGGATGGTACAACCCTTTTGGAAACCATCAAACTTCTAGGAGTTAACTTTCCCCCATCTTTCCATGTTGAGAAAATTGGTAGCCTATTAAAACTAGTTCTAGTAAAAAAACCTCAGCTTTCCACTTTGGTTTTTTGCCTTCCCCCCACCAACGTTGGATTAGAAGATGTGAGATTTCCATCATCTCACCTCCCTTTATTTTCTCCTTTGCCACACCTAGTGTAGAGGTAGTTGGAAAGCCAAATCGATGAGGATTAAACCTAACATTGGTTGCTTTCTATTTTTAGTAAAGGGAAAAACTCCCATTGCATCCCCACTTACTAATTACAGAAAGTGCTCCATTTTTAGCCATTTTTACTTTCTTTGGTCATATTTAGTTTTCATTTATTAATATTTACCTTTTTGGCATTTTATAGCCTATTTAAGCCATTTTTAACAAAAGAACCATGTCTTTCTCATAATCAACCAAGTTGCCCATTAACTATATCAACAATGGGTCTGATCAATAATACATAAGGATGTAAGATTCCAATGACCCTACCATAGATGAATGCAGACAATCCCTTAGACTTAGAGGGCATAGTCCAAGATTCTCAATGATAAATGAAGACCACTATAACTTCATTTTCATCAAGATCCAAGTTTCCATGACCATCCCCCGAGTAAAAGTAGAGGCTAAGAGGGAGCTCAAACTCATCCATCATGATGGAAAGGAGCACATTTCGTCACCCTATGACCACATACCTCTTAATGATCTTTTTATGCTGGTATCTTATCCCTTATTATTGAAGTTGAAGAAAGCAATCTAAAGGCTATCATTGATGGGAAACTTGAGGAAGAAGAAGAATTTGGGGTAGAGCCTGAGTTTGAAAGCGTCTTGCAGGTCCCTTCCTAACAAGGGACCCCCAAGAGTATGCCTCCTTCTAATTCCTTTGTTTTCTCCTTGGGTGTGGTATCGTCAGCCTCTACCCTACCATGGCTAGTCCCATACTAGTTATAGCTACACACCAGATCCAGTTAGCATCATAGTCAACAACCTTTCACTATTCCATATCATTCACTACACAACCTTGATCTATGCAATCATTGATGGTGGTTTTCACCACCAAAAGCCCAATAATTGCTCATGTGGGATCCATCATGGGACCTCAAATAGCTCAAGGATCACACACCTTCTGTGTCTTTTTTGTGCCTCAAGTATCAGCACAAACATCCTTTTCCTTATTTAACCTACAAACTACAACCATTACACAACCACTCCCATCTTGCAACCAATAGTGAGGCCACATGAATCACACCAAATACCACAGCCATACATACAATCTCCATAGCTAACAAGACCACCACAAGGCTTGGATTAGGCATTCTAGATGATCCAAGATCTAATGAAGGAGTTAAAGAGGCTCAAATCCTCCACTTTCCAATGTGTCAAGATTATGGACTTCTACCAAGATGATCCCATCAATCCTGTGGTCCTACCCTTGACACTTGCTCCTGGTGTCCCTATTTCCCAATTTAGCAAGTATAATGGAGAAGGTGATCCTAATGCTCACCTTATTATCTTTTGATCTAAGTGCTTACTCTTACAGCCATGACCTCATACCATAATGAAGATTTTCCCTATGTCCTTGATAAGGAAAGTGCTTGATTGGTATCATGCATTACCTAGAGGATCTATATACTCTCTAGATGACTTGATAGTTCAATTCATGAATCGCTTCAAGTATAACTTGAAGTCTTACACCATGCTTGACCAACTCATGAAAGTCAAGCAAGGATCCCTTGAACCCGTGAAAAAGTTCATCTAGCGGTGGAATGGACTATTGAACAAAATACTAGATACTATAGCTAAAGGAAATATTTTGGCTATATTCAAAGGGGTGGTTAATGACTTCATATAGTTCAAACTCTACTACCTTGACTCATGTTCCCTTAGCTAAGCATTTTCCCAAATTAAGAATATAGAGGATGCTGCGGAGGCTAGTCATGATTTGGCCTACATAGCATATAAAAATTAACATCCACAAAGAGAAAAAGAAAAAGGTAAACAAAATAACATAATCATAGCAACTATGACCAAAGAGACAAAGATCACTAACTAGGGGCCAAGGGCCAACCCACCCAAGGCCCCCATTAATGACCACGAAAACTAACCATTAATCTTTGGGTTCATTACATCAGCTACAACTAGACCAAATTTTGAATGGAAAGACCATAGTAAGTACACCATCCTACCTTTGAAACCATCAGAGTTGCTACATCAACTCTTACAAAGTGGGTGTATGCAATACAAAGAAATGACTGAAGCCACTTGCAAGAAGCATGAGCGACTATGAAAAATAGACAAAGATTCCACTAGAGCAATAAAATATGATCATAAAATATTTAGATATTTCAAACTAGACTACTTTTGCCACTATCACCAACTACCTATTCATGACATAGACTTCTACCTCATGCTGAAGGATGACTTGCAAAGGATGTTAGATAAGGAGAAGCTGGTCTTGGATGCCTCCAACCTAGTTAGGTCACAAAATTAGTCAATGCAAGTCTACAAAGACCCATTGAATGCTAACAAAAACCCTTATTTTATTTTAAAATTCTATATAGATGATGATATGAGATCCTCAAGAGAACCATTCTTGATCCGTGTACCCCCTTATGATGAAAGGGCCTTTTTAGCTTTTGTTAGCTCAAGATCCCCCTTTATCATAAGGGTACTATCATGAGTGCCTTTGAGGAAACCTTTTGTCATCAGGGCATCCTATCCTAATACAACCTAACCAATTGTAGCCTAAACAACCACATAGTGACCTCTTATGGTAGCTAATGCTATTTCGTCTTCCTCACAACCAATAGCTGACAACTAGAAGACCTCAACTAAGCAATTAAAGAAGCACAAGAATGAGCCTAGTAATAAGGGAGGTAAGTAGACTGAGACATAGAAGGAAGTGGGCCTGTTGAATTCCACTCCAATCTTGTCAATACCTATGACCTTCTCTACCTAACTTGCTTCAAAAAATAGGTTGCAGGAGGACCCAAAATCCCATAGCTCAAATAACAAAGAGAAGCCTTAGCAAAAACCACCTAAGGCTAAAGTTTGTACCCTGGAATGCATGGAGGAAGTAAAGCACAACCATGATGACAAGCTCATGACCAACAAAAAAAACTTCCTTAGTGTGATGGATCAGGTTAGACAATCCCTCAAGTAGAAAAACACAATGCTAAGCTTGTATGACCTAATTATGACTTCCCTCATACATTGTGAGGCATTAGTTAAAATGTTGACTTCTATCCCCATTAGCAAGGACATCCCTACTAATGAGAAATCCATCCATGTAGTGATGGTTCCTCCCTCATCAAGGGAGGAGATGTTAGCTCCCTTAGTATTTCATGATAATGAAATCAAGATTAATCCCCAAGATGGCAAAGTGACTAAGGCTCCTCTATTTATAACCATACATGTAGGGTAATTCAAAGTACATAGGGTGCATGTTGATGATGGAGCCAAAACTAATGTCATCCCATGCACCATCATTGAATGCTTGGGCTTAACTAAGCATATATAGCCTACAACAATTGTAGCTCTTAAGTTCTTAAATGGATCAAGGGTTGTAGTCAAGGGATCTATCTCCTTTTACTTTTTGATTGGAGAACAACTTTCCATAACTGCTAATTTCTTGGTGGTGGAGAAGATGCTAGGGTTCAACCTTATCCTAGGAATGCCTGGGTTGGCTTAATTATGAGCCATGTCTTTGCATATCCACCAATAAATTTACCTTCCTTACGAGGGAGGTGAGATCATTATCCATGGTGATAGTATGGTTCCCTTGGTTGTCAACAATGTGAATGTAGAGCAAGTGTTTAAAGTTGAGATTTAGGAGAAAACTCCTATCCCCAAAATCTAGCAACCAAAAAGAGAGAAAAAAAACCTAAGAATAATAAAGATGAGTAATGAGATGCTTCATGGGATAATATCCCTTTTAACATCATTAGCTAAGGTGATGGTGAGTACAAGCTTGTGTAGAGTATACCTTACTCATTTTTTAATCTTTCAAAGATTAGGAAAAATTTGCACAAGTGAAGTGCACATTAACCTTTCTATGCCCTTATTACTAGATGCACCCATAGCCATGTAGCCTAACTATTCTTTTCTAACTTTTTATGCTTGTTCATGCACTTTCTTTTACTATTTATGCATATGGCCTAAGTTCATACTTTCATTTGCATTTTTAATTATTTGTTATAACCTTTCTTTACATTACACACGTTATAAGCATCTAAAAACATAAGTTTCCTTTCATACCATGACTTGACATGGCCTAAAACAAGTTTACCTATGGCCTTCCAAGGCCTTAAACTGGCACAATAGTCCACTAAGACTCTAAACTAATGCGACAATTTGCTAAGACTTTAAACTAGCAATATGACCCGCCATGGCCTTAAACTAGCAAAGGAAATACAACCTATGCCCACCATGGCTTAAAACTAGTAAATGTTATCTTTCATTACATTTTTATTTAAGCTTATTACCACATAGATTAGTCATTTAGTTTTATAACCAAAGTCATCAACATAACCTTTTATAACATTTACAACAAACAAACTATATATAGCCAAAAATGAAATTGAAATTGAAATTTAAAGTGTCCATAACATACATAACCATAGCCATAATGTGTGGTAAAATATCAAAAGCTAATAACATTCATAGTCTTGGCCAAAAATAGCAATAAAAAAAATAGCCAACATCGTAGATTAGGTTGATGGAGGCTACTAAGGGACATCTAGAGGAGGAAGTGGTGGGTCATTTATACCCTCACTACTAGGGCCACCAATGTCTTCTGATGCTTGAAATACAAAAACACATAACCAATTAGTAACCAATAGCCAAGACCATTGCTTAAAATAAAACTAAAAATACAAAATGTAAAATGAATGAAACTTATGAAGACTTTAGCTCCATAACTTCTAGGGGTAGATGTACTGTCTGAAATTGTCGGTGTAAGGCTGGAGGAAAAAACAAATGGCGAAAGATCTCTGAAGAGATATAGCTGACCCTACCTTCATGTGAGGGAAAGCTGGAAAAATGAAGGTAGAGTGCCTTGGATGATCTTCACACAAATCAACCAAGGACTTCCCTGAGCATATGCTATGGCTGGCACTGGGGTTATCATCGTGAAATGTAAAATGGAGAGCATAATGCAATGAGACGTAAATGTGAATATAGTGTGTAAGCATAAATAGAATGTATGCAGAAATGTGCAATAAATCAGAATACTGCAAACAATGAATCAGAACAGTACAATGGAAGGAAAAAATGAAACTGCATTGTATTAATTAACAAGATATACACTGGTCAAAACGTAGTTGCGTGTCTGGATTGCAAGTTAGACATTAAGCTCCGATGTGAGGTGTTTGCAGGCGCTAGGGATCACATGCGTCCGGGCTCAAGATTGCTATTTTTTTTTTAATTTTCCCCCCACCCCATTTATGTCAATGAACATGGTATTTATACATTTTACTAGGCTTGGGAGTAGGATTTATGAATGAGATCAATGGCTGTGAGATGAGAGAAAAATGGATTGTATGACAAGTGTTCAATGTATAGCTATGTGTGAACTAGATGTATGTAGGTAGACTATGTTCTAGACTAGATGCACTGTATCTTACAATGTGTTTTAGCTTGTGAAAGCTGGCTTATGCCCATAGAAGCATATACAATTTGTAGCGTAAGAGCTTGACCAGCTCAAAAATGTGAAAATTTTATAGTGACTGATAATGTACAACAAGAGAATTTGACCCTGGCTCACTTGTAATTTCTGAATCTATGGACTGACTGTTGTTGAAAATGTTTTTGCTTCACCAAGGTTGTGAGTGTATGTTGATCTTGTCCTGGTGTGCCCTCAGTGTGTGTTTGAAGTGCTTTTTCTCGGTCGTGACCCATGCTCACATTAGACTCATGCTGCCAGCATGACCTTAGCGTCACCTCAGTGTGACTTCAACGTTCATGACTAGAAATGATGAATTTTGTATCAAAATTCCACCTTTAAGACTTTTTTTTGAAGTGTAACTACAACTTGACCTTGAGGACATCCTGCATGTTTAATTTGAGCCTCTTTGTGCTTGGATTTAGGCCGCTTTTGGCAGCTCACGCTGGGCTCACGTTGTCAGCGTGTCCTCAGTGTGACCTCAGCATGAGTGAGCCAAAATATCAGGTTTCATGCCCAAATTTTGATTTTTGTGGCCTATTTTCAAGTACAGCTGTTGCCTATCCTGAGAGTGGAGTTCATGTCGAAAACTAGGCTTAGAACTGCTTGATTTGGACCATTTTTGTTAACTCACGCTATCAGCATGAACCTAATGTGACTTTGGCATAAATGATAGGATTGTGTGGTTTTGGGCCCAAAATTTGAAGTTTTGGAGGTTGGGAATTGCAATGATAATCAGTGAGCTTCAAAGGTGTCTTGCATTGCTTGGATTTAGACCGTTTCAGCTTGATTTTAAGGCTCTAGAAGTTACTCACACTGGTAGCGTGACCTGGGCGTGACCTTTGCATGAGAAGCAAGATTTGTGCAAGTTTGACTTGGAACCTTGGATTCTAGATGCTCAAAGTTGGAGTAGTCATCAGTGGGCCCCAAGGGGACCTTGCCCATTCAATATTAGGACCATTTTAAACTAATTTGGAGGCTTTGAAAGTTGTACACGTTGCACCCACACTGTATGCATGTCGCATGTATGCTGGTAGTGTGACTTGAGCATGACTTCAGTGTGCATGACAAGATTCATGTACTTTAGTCTAATTTTTGAACTTCTAGATGTTGAAGCATAGGGTTGCTCTCGTTTTAAAGTGTTAAGCTGAAATTTTGTGGTGTTTCATTGGCCCCTCTTTGTTGATGTCTGGAGGAATCCACTCGAGAGGCATCGAAAAAGAAGTACAAAACACCACAATCGACCTGGCATCAAGCATTGTCCATTGGCCCCTAGCTAGATGTCATCGCACCATGTTCAAAAGTACATTGGATGGAGGAAAATTTAGTTTAAGAAAAGAAGGTTGTAATTGGGGGATGAGGGATTGATCAAAGGGTGTCATTGTTTGAACTGCGGAAGAGGAATGCTCTCATGTGAACGAGCTAGTTTTTGGTCCTTGTCAACAACTAATGTATAGCAGACTTGGAACCAAGGCATAGGAGGTGCATTCTTTGTAGAAATGGGACCCTTGTGTCATGTTTAATGGAGCTCGTTGTAAACAGCCAAAGCCATGTAATCATGTGTAACATGATCATTTGATACATGAGTGTTTTTCCAAGACAATTGCCTTCTCACCTAGGGCTTGTATGAGAAGAGCCAATGGTTGTTAGTCTATGATGTCAACGGGGTCATGAAGACCTTTTTTGGGCATTTTTCTCTTTGATCTTTTTGTTCTTTTTTCTTTTTTCTTTCTATTTATTTTTTTTCTTTTTATATTCCTTTTGGTCTTTTTGAGAGATCTTTCTTCCAATGCTATGCTCATGCTCATGTGCTTGCATTTTTATCATGTACTGTGTATTGTGTTTTGCATTGCAACTACTTAGAGAATCACAGTGTATAACAGTGTATCAAGAGCTTCAGGTGAGTAGGATACAATGTATCCAGGGGATGTAATTGAAGAGGATAACGAGGCATGATGGGGAATAGGGAATGTATTAGGAGTCAGGAATGTACTTATGAATGGATTGATTAACCCAGTTGCGTGTGTCAGGAAGAATGTGATACCCTATCATCATGATGAAGTGCATATGTGCACGAATGCCTCAAGAATGTCATCCTGCAAACACAAATCCAAGGGGACAAGAAAACCAAAAATGATTTAGTTAGTTAAACACTTTAAACTTAAATGTAGCCAACGGAATGGAGCCATCATGTGGAGTTTCAAGGCAAACAGAATCTTGAACAGCATCAATTTTATCAAGGTCTATGTGAAAAATCATGCGGTAGGTTTTTGGTGAGCATATACAACCGATTGCAGCAACATGTCTTTTCAAATAATGCCAAGTTGTTGATGATATCACCATTTTGTAGTCTTAGCAGACTGTTATGGATTAGTTTCACGTCATAATCCTTTGGACATCGCTAGTTTATCATCATAGTGGATGGTGCAGTGCTAGTTTATAGTCGTAGAGGACTATGAAGAGGCAAGCTAGTTTGTAGTCTTAGTGGACTCTGGTGGACAAGCGTAGTAGTTTAGTGTCATACTAGACAGAGCTTTGTGGTGTCAGTTTACTGTCATGACTCCAGGACATTCTGTGGTGCTAGTTTTAAGTCATAGCTCCAGGAATATTTTGTGGTATTAGTTTTAGGTTGTGATGCTAGGAACGAAGCATACCTTAAGCTCATCAGATGTAGTATAGTTTCAGGTACATGTGATTCATAGGATTAGCAAACTTGTTTCTATCCATGTCGGCGAGTTTGAATGCCTCGTAATCGTATACCTTGGCGACTAAGTAAGGCCCTTCCTAGTTAGCTGAGAATTTATCCAAGTGTTTGTGGACCACCTTAAGAACTAGGTCATCTTCCTTGATTGGGCACTTATGTGGATTGTGTTGATGTTGTCTCCATTGTTGTTTCTGATACCATTCAATTTGATCAAGCACTCGTACCCTTTCTTCCTCCATCGAGTCAAGGTTAGCAATGTGTAGCTCATTGTTCTAGCTTTCATCAAGGAGGCTAGAGAGTGTTATCCATAACGAGGGAACCTGTAACTATAAAGGTAACATAACTTCAGACGCATATATGAGGCTATATGGTGTTTTACCTGTGGACGTTTGATGCGTTGTTCGGTATGCCCACAATGCATAGATTAACTACTTGTGCCATTGTCTCTTTCTCTGATTCAACATCTTTTTGAGCACTATGATGACCATTTTGTTCGTAGACTCCACTTGGCCATTGCTTTATGGGTAATATGGTTATGAGAACGAGTGTTTAATACCTAGGCTTTCACAGAAGCTTATAGTATCTGTACTGCTGAACTGTGGTCCATTATCGGTAACTATGGTCATCGGGATACCAAAATGGGTCATGATGTTTTCTAATATGAAATTGCAAACATGTTTAGATGTGTTTTTCCTAAGAGGAATAGATTCTACCCATTTTGTAAAATATTTAGTTGCGGTGATGATGAAGCTATGTCCTGCTGAAGATGGTGGTGTTATTAGCCCAATGATGTCTAATCCCCATCTTTGGAATGGCCATGTGATTTGTGCAATATGCAACTCATTAGGTGGCACATGTATTAGTTTACCGTGCCTTTGGAAAATGTTACATTTCCTAACCCTGGAGAAGCAATCATACTCCATGTGTGGCTAGTAGTAGCCCAAACGTCTAATTTTCGTTGCCATTGCTTTGGGTGCTATATGCCCTCCGCAAAGTCCTTTGTGAACCCGTTCCACTATTGTTTGACCGTAGATTCTATTAACGCACACTAACAGAATGCCTTCATAGGATCTGTGACATAATGTGTCTCCTATTAATGCATATTTCTGAGAGCATTTTTGCACCATGTCTTTTTGAGCACTCATCAAACGTTGTGGTAGTTCGCCTTGTAGAAGGTACTCTTTTATGTCATCATACCATTCTATTGCTTGTATAGTGCTAACGGATGCTATGGGTATTTCGTCGAAATCGTTGGTTATAGGTTTGGCACAATTTGTTATAGAACTAGGCAACACATGGAACATCTCAGGTGTCATGTTTAAGGCTAGTGAAGCAAGTGCATCGACGATGGTATTTTCATTCCTAGGAACATGTTTCACATCTACATTGATCAATTATTTTAGCAAGTATTTAGTCAAGTCACAGTATGGTTGCAAATGAGAAGCCTTACATGTGTAAACCTCTATGACTTAATTTATTACTAACTATGAGTCACCTTGAACTATGAGATGTGTGATCCCCGAAGTTAGTGTTGCTATAAGACCTCTAAGAAGACTTTCGTACTCTACCACGTTGTTGGTACAAGGGAAGGTTAGTTGATAGGCAAAGGGTCGAATTTCTCCAAAGAGATACGTTATGATGGTTGCAGCACTTCTTCCTTAGGAAGTTGAAGCTCCATCGAAGTAAAGGATTCCATTGTAGTTATCAGGCATGGTGTTGATGTTGTTAACACCTTCATTAGGGAATTTGAGATTAATGGTCACTTGATCTTGTGTTGGTGAAGCAGTCAATTGATTGACTACTACTTGACCTTTAGTGGAGGATTGAGCTACATCAGCGATCATCACTTTCCATCTAGCTATCCTACTTGATTCATAGATGTTGTTAGTGATAGCTCGAAGCACATTATCTTTGTAAATGATATAGACTTGGTTACAAAAGAGATAATGTCACCACTTCTTCAAGGAAAAGACAAGGGCAAGACATGATCTCTCCACATTGTTGTATTGTTGTTCGTAGGCAATTAGGGCATGGATTAAATAGTAAACGGGGATCTTGATTCCATCTTTTCATTTTTGGCAAAGCATGGATGCAATAGATGAATCAGTTGTCGCGAGGTAGATGTAAAATGATTTATCGCTTTGCGGGGGATGAACTATTGGTAGTTGATCTAGCTCCATTTTTATGTTTTCAAATGCTTCCTAGCACTATAGAGTCCATTGGAAATGCACATTCTTTCGTAGTAAGTGTTGCATGGGTTTCAACTTATCCATTAGTTTTGCGCTAAAGTGTCTAATGAATTGCAATCTATCTTACAGACCACGTAATTCAGTAAGGTTTCTATGTGGTTGCATACTAGTTATTGCTTTAACCTTATCAGGGTCTACTCATATCCCTATTTTAGAGACTACGAAGCCAAGCATTTTTCCCATTTTAACTCCAAAGACACATTTCTTTGGGTTAAGTCTGAGGTCATGTTTGAGACAACGTTTGAGCACTAAGTCTAGATCCTTTACATGTTGATTGATTATTTTAGACTTGACCGCGATGTCATTTACATAATCATTGAGCAAATCAAGCATGTAATCGCTAAATATGTATGTCATTGCTCATTGATACGTAGCACCTGCATTTTTGAGACTGAATGGCATCATTGTGTAATAGAATGTGCCCCAAGGGGTCGTGAAGGTTGTCCTGAGTTGGTGTTCTGGGTTGATCCTGATTTGGTTGTATCCTGAGAATCCATCCATAAAGGATAACAGTGCATGCCTAGTAGTTGAGTCAACAAGGTGATCGATACTAGGTAGCGGGAAATCATCCTTTATAATGGCTGTGTTGAGATCACGAAAATCGATGCATATACAGATGCTGCCATGTTTCTTAGGGACAACAACAATGTTAGATACCCATTCTACATAGTCAAAAGCTTGGATGAAATTGGCTTGGTAAAGTTTCATGATTTCATTATGAACTGCCAACGCTACCTCAGATTTAACTTTTTATGCCTTTTGCTTTACTGGTTTGATTTTTTCATCAAGGATAATGTTGTGTTGTACGATTCGAGGGTCCAACCCTGGCATGTCAGTATATGGTCATGAAAATGTTTTGATATTGTCTTTAAGTACTTGAATAATGTCATTAGCGAGTTGAGGATTCAATAGGGCACTTAGTTTTAGTGTTCTAGTTTCGTCATTGGTCATCATAATGGGGACTTCAACGAGAGGATCTTCAGTGATGTTGTCAACCTCTAGGTCTAAAGTTTTAGTCATACCCTTAGAGCAGTCTAATGTTTCTTGAGCGGATGCCACGAAATTAGCATAAGCAGATGAGTCTAGATCTAAGGATTCTAGATTAATCTATCTTTTTATGGTCCTGTGTGATCCATTGATAGACAACGTTGAAAATTGGTTCTTGCTGTCCATATGTTTGCTCTTGCCAATTTAAATCGGGAGCAACATGAGCGAGATTCTTTGACGAGGGAGTTGTTATATAAACTAGCCTTGTGTAATTAATTCACATCCTAATGCAAGTATAATAGTAGTTCAATGTCATACCTAGACGACATGGCAGTGTTAGGCCATATTGGACCACACATGACATTAATGTTTCTTGTGAATAATAGTGTTATGATTTTTCATGATTTCATAAATTTTTGGTCCTCATGCCTTGTTTTTTTTCTTATTCTTTACCTCATAAGAAATAACATGCATAACAAAGTAGCTAATAATAATAATAAAAAGGCACTACATAAGATAAAAAGCACAAAATAAAATAAACAAAGTGGAATAAATTGAACTAGGGGTGGAAAAGGAATTTTAAAGTGCATGGTATGAGTTAGTGTTGGCAGCGTGAGCAACTAGGTGCATAGCACAGCGTGAGCTACAGGGTGTGTAGCGTAGCATGAGCAAAATGGAGGGCAAAGGGAGGCAAGATGAACGAGGAAAAGGGAAGAAGTAGGCAAGCTTGGCATTTGTAGAGGAGGGTGAAGAACTGCTCCAACACCTTCCTCAACCTAGGATTTCATCATGGGTAGGGACCCTGCGCAGGTATGTTTTCTTTCATTCTTGTTTTTAACACTGTTCTATCGTAGCGTGAGTACGACATGAGCCATTAGGGATGCCATTTTTGCTATGGTTTCGAAGTGAAAATTTTGTTGGATTTTGGATTTTATATTGATATTTTTGCTGTAAATTTTAGACGTCAGGGACATTACTAGGGTTTTGGAGCTTGCCATTTTTTTTGTGGTTGCTATTTTGGGTGATGCATGAGTATAGGTAGCGTAAGGATTGGTTATCATGAGCGACTCAGGGCACATCCAACGTGATTTGCAGGGATGTGTGCCTTAGCATGAGTTGCAGGGTTGTAGGGCATGTGTGGGTTGCAACCAGGACTAGTAAACAATCCCCACCCAAAGTCAAATCTAATGTTGCGGTGATCTCATGATTCCTAAACTTCCCTCAGGCGCATTCTTTCCTAGTAGGGCTGTTCTCAGCGTGAGCTGGAGACAGGACTGTCTCAGGGTAGTTCCCAGTGTCTTGATGGCTGTGGGAACCTAAACATCGGGGACGTGAATACCCAAGGATCATATATTCTAGCATGAGCTCTCTTGTAGCGTGCACTGCTTCCAGCGTGAGTTGCCAGGTTGCAGCGTGAGCTGTAGGGGAGGTTGAAGGGTTATTTAGGAGGGCATGAGTTATGGAATGCTCATTACTTGCTAGTGCTATGTTTCTTGGAACAAAAAATTTAAATGTTTTTTTCTGTAAATGTTGGTTTCATGTTGCTTGTAATGAACTATTGTCTAATGAACCTCAATGTTTCCCAGTGAGCGTCAAATACACCAAATGAATACTAGTATCCTTGTCTCATGGGGTAGTCTTATGTGTTGAATATTATTTACTTGTTGGGTTTATATTTGCCTTATTTTATTTTATTTTTAATTTACATGTTTTATATGTTTTAATTTACTTACCTAAGGTTTTGGCTCTATGCATGGTACTTAAGCCTTTTCTCCTTGTGGTTGAACTTGTCGGTGTGCTATCTTGGTTTAGCCCTTTGGAATCAAACACGCCTTGTTATGACATGCGGATCGGGCCTCATGTAATATGGTTTCATCCAAATGTTGGTGCATTTTTCTCATCCATTTTGCAGAATTTCAGTGTTTTCATATGGTCTCACTTGAGTGAACCGTTGGCTCGTGATATTGTTGAGACCATGTTGCCTGGCTCAACACGAGACATGCTAGCCTTCATTGTTGACATAAATGAGGGACCATATATAGTTGACGGAGGTGCTCCCGAAGGTCCTAGATCTACACGTCCTCTGACTCGTGTGTGGAGATTGCCATCTTGTAGCCATTACAATAGTAGTAGCATGCTTTTTCTAGCCTTCCGTGTGCATATGCTGTTCCAAAATTTGCCTAGAACAATGTACAGAGTGGACAGGTATGATCTTTTATACTTGTCTTAATTTTGGTTCCTTTAACATTATATCATTGTTTACGTATGAATACCTTTTTCTTCGTAGGCCCTATTTTGATGAGCATGGGATGCATGAGGATGATGATGGGCTTGCCTTAGTGCGCACAGCCTTGGAGGCATTCATGGTGGGCCCCACTCTTCGTGCTATGGTGCTAGATTAGACCAAGGGTGCTATTGTCAATTATCCTAGGCAATTCTCTAGGGCCTTTGAACATTGTCAAGTTCGCGGCTGGCTACATGAGGATTGGTCTCCTAATGGGCCCATTTTTCCTCAAACGGTTGATCCTGCACCAAGTGTGCCTACTCCATTTACTAATGGTAAATGATTGTGTTCCAGGCTTTGTTTTTATCCTTGTTACATCATTGCTTATTATACTCTTAATTTTTTTTTGCTCAATGTTTCTTTTTTTTCTATAGCGACTGTTTCCCTTGATGGGGTTACCATCATATCTGGGTGCATTGAGACCACTCTCTTTATGAAGTATGGAGAGACAAAGGAGTCACAAAGGTGGCTGCACATGAAGGCACCTAAACAAATCATCAACCATCTTACCAATGCGGGCTTGATAGACCTATTTACTACCTTGACTCCTAATGTTCCCATGATGGAAATGGTTTCCATCATTGACTCTTTTAATGATGATGTATCCTATTTTACTACACGAGTTTAGGGAGTTAGGGTGTTTTTCCACCTAACTTTCGAATTCTTTTTCCGTCTTTTTGGCATACCAGTGGATGGTGCTAAGGTGGTGGTAGATAGAGCAACTAAAGAAGGACACATGATCAAGAAAATTGAAGATTGGCTAGGTGTATCATGGGGTCCTAAGGGTTTTGCCATGCAAGCTGATACTTTCTCAACAGAGGTGAATTTTTTGTACCCGCTCTTTAGAGCACAAGTGTTCCCTAAGTCTCTTTCTCAAGTAAGAAGTCTTGGGGTTGAGTCTGCATGTGTTATGCGCTTAGTCTTAGAGACTGGTATGCGCTACAATTCGGCATAGTTCCTTGGATTAGGTCTCCGTGGAGAGATCATCAGGCTATGTTCCAATGTTGATGCTAAATCCCACTTTACATTTGCCTTTTTCGCGGGCTATCTCCGTAGGTTTTATGAGTTCTTAGTGGTCTATGGAGATAACCATTATGTGTTAAGGGATCATTCACAGTTGTCTCACACCTGGATTCATCATCAATTTAGCACCACTAGATCCCAAGATCCACCCGAAGGCATTGAAGAATCAGTCTTCATCACAACAGGGGGTGCAGCCAGTCGTTCCCATCATTCGCATGATAGCTTGGGATTGGAACCACCTAAACTGCAAAAAACTATTAGGAGAGCTGAGCAATTGATTCAGGAGGCCATCAGGAAGGCCAAGGCTAAGGTGAGAAGGGCTAAGCATTCAAGAGAACCAGCTACAGAGGTGAGATCGTTGAGAGCAAAGAGGATCCGATTCATCTTGCCAGGAGTGGGTAAGTATTTTTTCTTTAAGTGTTTTTATTTCCTTTTGAATTTATTTGCTTACTTAAATATTCATACCTATTATGTCATTCTAACCTTAGATTTATTGATGCTAATAGAGGGTACCCTTGAGAGGGAAAGGGAAGAATTAGCTCCAATGGGTGAGCCTGAAACAGTTATCACTAGGCTAGATGAAGAGGAGGAAATGAGAGAAGATGCAACTGAGGATATTCCAGTCTTATGGGAAGAGGATGAAATAGATGCCATGGGAGTGATACTTTCTGAGGCTTTAGATGCCCTTAATCATTCAAGCAAGGAGAGATGTGTTTTTGACAATTTCTTTGATGGGTATCTACACCTTGGTGATCTTCCTGAGCTGACCAGCAAAGGGCTTCTTGGTATGTTTTGCTAGTTTGATCTGCATTTCGTACTTCTTAGCTTTGTACATTATTTTGATTATCATGACTCTTCCTAATACTAGATGTGGATTCTGAAGTGCTTGAAGCACATGCATCTCAGGCGAATGTGTCAGAGTTACAAGCCCCGGTTGAGGTGCCTTCCCATGTAGATCC
Source organism: Gnetum montanum (assembly GCA_015680685.1). Classification (NCBI taxonomy): domain Eukaryota; kingdom Viridiplantae; phylum Streptophyta; class Gnetopsida; order Gnetales; family Gnetaceae; genus Gnetum; species Gnetum montanum. Next base: position 455,612 of record MNCI01037235.1, on the reverse strand, counting down.
AACATCCACTAGTCAATTGAGGTCGTGGCTTGAAATGCCCAATAAAGTGGACTTTGTTATGGGTTTCATCAATGATGTTGTTGCCCATCTGCAATAGGCTCATCCTAAATTAGGTGTGTTCTTTATACCAAGTGCTTGAGCTCATTATGCTTTTTCATCTATTGGCAAACTCTATTAGCTCATATGTGTGGTATTTGTACTTGTAGGTGAAAAGCTTCAATGGAGTCCTTCCAAGGGCATCCATATTGATGCTCTCCCTAAACTACCTAAAGATATTGAGTAGATCCTGAGAGGGATTTATGATGTAGTTTTGAGTTGTGTTGTTCAAAATTCCAAGTCTCTCTAGACCTGTAGGCACTCAATTGAACACTTATGGCATGAAGTTCAATCATTGAAAGAAAATTTGGCAAAGGTAATAGAGGAGAGGAATGACTTGCAAGCCCGTTATGATTTTGCCTCTGCTAGATTGGCTGGTGATAGTACCTGGCGCACATCAGAGATCACCTATGCACGTTATTGGATAGTCTTGAATAGCAAGGTGCAGGCGACTCGGGATCTAGCCGAATAGAGGGCCCAGATGGATTTATTGAATAGGAAGTGCCATGACTGGAAGTCCTTTGCATCCAAAGTACGTAAGTGGGATAAGGATTAGAAAGATCATAAGCACCAATACAAAAATTGGTTGAAAGAGGAATTAGTTGAACGTCACCAGATGGAGATGTTCATTGAGGGGTTAAGCTTGCGCTCTTCTTATGACAAGTTCGTTGAGTATACGGAAGTGGAGGGGTCACCTGAGAGATCCATTACCACTACCTCTAGGGAAGCTTCAACAAGCATGTTTAGTCTTGAGTGCCCTTCTTGGACTTTAGTGGACAAGGGTAAAACCTTATCCAATGTTGACCTTGGTCTTGAAAAAGACTGGGCATGCATGCCCGAAGAAGAGATTCTACGACACCTAGAAGCTAATCTCAGGCCTGACTCACTTGTGAGTGTTTTAGTCTTGTATCGTTTTATTGTCTTTAGTCATCATTTTTTTAGTGTTTTTCTCTTTTAATTTGTTTGTTTGTGTTTACTTATTTTATTTTAGTTTTTTGTTGCATTTTTGTTATAGGGACATGACGGTAGTGAGGCTGGCCCCAGTGGAACGAGAGCTGATGATGTAGAGGATTTTAGGGACTAGCCCCCTCCTAATACTAATGCATAATTTGGCTTCTTACTCTTGTTAGTCTTGTCAGTTTTTTTTTAGTTTTCAGTTTTTTGGCTTGTTTTGTTGTTTTTGGAATGTATGAGAACAGATATAACATGATCATGGTGTAATATGTTGTCATCCTATTGCCATGTTAACACTCCATATATTTATATATTTTGTTTTATTTTTTTTCAAGTTTATTTGTGAACGTAAATGTAAACCTAAATTGTAACTGGTAAACATAGGATAAATGGAAATCGTAATTTGCAAAATGTGAATGATAATGACGTAGTGAGATTTTGGTAAACTGGTAATGTACTGTGCTCTAGTTTAAGGTCTTTTTGGGCCACGTGCATTAGTTTAAACTTATGATGAACTATTGCATCTCTATCAGAAAAAAAGGAGACTGTAGTTGTTTCAGTAAATTTAAAAGAACCGACCATTTTTGACCATGGCTAGTTTAACATCATTGCAGACGTTTGGTAGTTTAACGTCATTCCAGATGCATGATGGTTTGTCTTAGTTTTTGATCTATTTCTTTAATTTTTGTAACTTTTTGTGAAGGGTGGGATGTGTAGGTATGATCCTATACTCACCATTCCCCTTGCTGGATATGTCAAAGGGTAGTTTTGACCAAGAGACATCTACGGGAATGGCTCCTATGTTCGCATCTTCCGATGCTTTCTCTATTTTAGGAGGGTCATAGATTGGATATTGAACAATGTCCTAGGTTTTACTGGTGGTCTTTTGCTTAGGTTCAAAGAGTTCAACCTTTGACCCTTGGTAGGTGATGTTGCTGCATCCCCATGTATGACGATTTCACCACCTTCATAAGGTAGGTGAATTTCTTGATGGATCGGTGAGGATACAGCTTTTGGTTGAGCTAACCAAGGCCATCCCAAAATTAGATTGAACCCTGGCATCTCATCCATGACTACGAATTTGGCTAATGTGGGGAACTGGTCCCTTGATATGAAATCCAAGGTAACCATGCCTTGTACCATGACATAGGAACCACTGAAAGACAAGAATGATGTTGTTGGCTATATTTTTTTTGCAAGGCCTAGTCGTTCAATGACAGGAAAAGTTATTACATTTGTTGCCACTCTATCATTGACATGCATTGTATGTATCCTAAATTTGTTAACTTGTATCATTATAAACATAGGGGCAGTAGTGACCTCTCCCATTTTTTCGTCTTGTTTAATGTCATTGGCATGAAACCCTAGAGATGTGGACCTCAATTCTTGATGTGGAGACAATAGGGCGTAAATAGATGGTTCATTTGCAGGAAGGTCTTCACTAATAGGGATTGAAGTCAACATATGCACTAGAGCTTCCCGATGTACCAAGGAGGTCGTTATTAGGTCATATAGGCTTAGAGAGGTGTTCTTTTGTTTTAAGGCATGTGTAACCTGGGTCAGGGCACTTGCCAAGTTTTTGCTATTTGGGATGTTTTTATCTATTGAGAATTGGTCCATTTGACCCAACATTTGTATCTCTAATGGAAGAGTTTTTGTGTTATTAACTGCAGCTGTTAGGTTTGGGACACTGGACACTCCCGAGTTCTTGTCTTGATGACTTGTGCTAGGCTCATCAGTAGTTGGAACCATAGGGAAAACATTTAGCGGTGTGGGTTCTAGCGGTCCTAACTCATGACCATGATGTTATTTTGCTAGAAGTTCCCTGGTCAGTTTATCGACGAGGCGTTCTCACAAGGGTTGCGGGGGAACTGTTGGGGGTTGCACATTAGGGTGTTTTGGCACCTGGATTACAAATGGAGTGGGTCGAGTTTGCGATGGCATGTTTGGTATTGCAACCGCAGGGTGTACTTGGATGATGAATGGTTTTTGCGGTGTAGGAGATGTATGTGTGGAAAAAGGAGCTTGTAGAGGTGTTAGCGTAGATGCATTTTCAGTAGGCACATGAATCAAAAAAGGCTTTCGTGGGATGTCTTATTCATTGCCAACATGGATGGTGTTAATCACATAGGGTGCGTCTTTGGTGTTAAGAGGATCTTTGTAGACCCCCATAGACTGATTTTGAGGTTTTATTGGGTTGGCTTCATCAAAGACTATCTCACCTTTGTCAATCATACGTTGTATGCCTTGTTTTAGGGTGAAGTAGTAGTCAGTTTCATGCCCACATCATTGGTGATACTCACAAAATTTGTCTAACCTAAAACCTCTTGGAACAGGGGGTTCATTAGCTATTGCCAATGTTGGGTTTTTAACCAACTCATAGTATCAGTCGTGTTTTTGGAACGCTGTAGGAGAAATTTGCTTATGTTTAATCAACCCAGCCTTTAGAAGTTGGTCCAATAATTGTGAAGGCTTCATGGGTAAGTGTGTGTACTGGGTAGGGTCTTTTCGTTCGAAGGTACAAATATGACCCATGTTAGTAGTTTGGGCAGAGAAGGATTCAGGTGTAGGTGCAGGAGCAGTGCTTTCATGACTAGTAGGGGTAGCGGGTTGTTTCCCTTTCTGCCCTACACTGTTAGGTTGAACTGTCTCTTCCACTACTACAACTGTTGTTTTAGACTTGTCTTTGTCTTTCCTTGTATGTTGGCTTTTAAAAGTTAAGTAAGTTGGGTCATGACTTATCTATGTTGCCTCTTCTATGTTTTTGATTTGGACAAATTCCTGACTCAAAGTACGAGTGTTCAGATAATAGAGTTTTAACTTAACAAAATCATTTATGACACTCCTGAGGATTGTAAGTAAATACATTTCTGGGATAGGCTCATGAAGTTTGTTAAGGGTAGCACTCCATCTTTGGATGAATTTTTGTACAAGCTCTAATGGTGCTTATTTTATTTGGATTAGACTGTCTAGTGTGGCTTCAGGCTTCAAGTTATACTTAAAACAGGTAACGAATTGATGTAACAAATACTCCAAAGAGGATATGGGGTTACACGGTAGAGCTTGGTACCAATCGAAGGCTTTTCTAGTTAAGAAAATAGCGAACACATGCAGGATTGCATGAGGCTAGGCCTGAAGTAATAGATACTCTAATCGAAATGTCACTAGGTGAGCATTTGGATCTCCCTCTTCGTTATACTTGGTTAGTTGCAGCAGTGAAATTCCTTTTGGTAAAGTCAATGGTGGCATTGAAGAGCTAATTGGATCATCTTGATAGAAGTCCAACACCTTGACTTCTTTAGTGTTTTCCATTTTAAGGCGCTTTACCTCATCGGTTAATGCTTGCATCATTTTTCTAGCATTTTCCCATTCGTGAGCACTAGGTGGACCAGCTAGTTGGTTAGATTGCACATGGTAATCATTAGATTGTTGTGTGGTTTGTGGGAAAGATGATTGTTAGGTTGTTGATGGTTGTATTTGAGGGACATTCATAGATGGGATTGTAATAGGTGGTATGCTATAATGAGTAGGTTGATGTTGTTGAATGATAGGTGCGGGCCACTGCCTAGTTACAAGTTATGAGGAAACACCCTGAACCCATTGAGTTGAAGTAGTGAAGGGTGTTCCTTGGATCTGCACTTGTGGTATGTAATGGGTGGATCTAGAAGTGGGTATCATGGATGGCATTCCAATTATTTGGGGTCAAAATGTTGATCCTATATTGGCTTAAGAGGAGAGTTTTTGGGATTGTCCTTGTGAGAGAGAGGGTAACGTGATGACCGGAGGAATAACTAAGATGGACATATCAAATGGAGGTGGATGCTTCCTATTGAGAAATAGGTGCTTGAGTGCTTATAGATGCATGAAGAGGCATAGTATCTCCCATGAAAGGGTGGAATAATGGATTTGCATAAGCATGAGGACTGAGAGTGTGGTACGAATCCCCATGTTCGGATTGAGCCATGAAATCATCTTTCTCATCTCTGTTTTGAGACTCTATGGTGGGTTGTTGCAAGGTTTGATTCCTTGCCATGAGGAGCTGGGATATGAGTTCATAATGGGATTCAGAGAGGGGGATCACATCATATGCTGAAGGAGTAAAGTTATGGCCTCCCTTATAGATGAGTTCATAATGTCATTTCACTTCCATTTCCATGCGATCAATGGGTAGGTTAGCTTGGATTTTTACACAAATGAAGTTGTATTGTTCCAGGGTGAGAATTGTATAAGTGGGGTCCTTGCCTTATAAGCTAAGTGACTGGTGAGTTGGCCCTTGAGGATTCATCTCTGCAACAACGACTATGGGTTCAGCTGCGATCACGGGATTTGAGACTTCGGCACTAAATTTAAAAATGGGCAATGCTGCTATGTTGATCTAAGAAGAGTCCATTGGTAGCATGTAAGAGGCATGTGTATGTTGGAGGTCTGAGAGTAGTGTGTGTACACTGAAGGTTTAAGAGTAGCATGTGTATGCTGGAGGTCTGAGAGCAGTGTGTGTATGCTGGAGGTTTGAGAGTAGCGTGTGTACACTGAAGGTCTGAGAGCAGCATGTGTATGTTGGAGGTCTGTGAGTAGCATGTGTACGTTGGGCTCTAGTGGTGGCATGTGTACACTAATTTGGATTTTGATTCAGTAGTTTTCAGATTTCAAAATCTTTGGTAGCAGCGTGAGAGTTTTACAGACTTAGTAGCAGCATAAGTGTTTGGTTTGTGTGATGTCTCGGTATCGTGGGTATGCTGGCAGGATTTGGTACCTTTTTGTAGAATGGACAGGCCCTCCTTCTAGTGTAAATTTCTTCCCATGTAGATCCAACATCCATAGGCCCTCCTTCTAGCACCAAATTTCTGTACCATCCAAAATCGTCAACGTAAGGCTGGAGGAAAAAATGTAGGCCGAAAGATCTCCAGAGAGATACAACTGACCTTGCCTTTGCATGAGGGCAAGCTAAAAAAATGAAGGCAGAGTGCCTTGGATGGCCTGCACGAAAATCAACCAAGGACTTCCCTGAGCGTACGCTATGGCCGACACTGGGGTTATCGCTACGAAATGTAAAATGGAGAGCGTAATGCAATAAGAAATAAACGTGAATATAGCATGTAAGCATAAATAGAATGTATGCAGAAATGTGCAATAAACCAAAATAATGAAAATAATGAATCAGAATAGTACAATAGAAGGCAAAAATGAAACTACATTATATTAATTAACAAGATGTGCACTGGTCAAAACATAGTTGTGTGTCTGGATTGGAAGTCAGATGTTAAGCTCTGATGTGAGGTTTTTCTAGGTGGTGGGGATCATGTGCATCCGAGCTCAAGATTGTTGGTTTTTTTTTTAATTTCCCCCTACCCCATTTATGTCAATGAACAAGGTATTTATACATTTTGCTAGGCTTAGGAGTAGGATTTGTGAATGAGATCAATGTCTGTGAGACGAGAGAAAAATGGATCGTATGACAGGTGTTCGATGTACAACTATGTGTGAACTGGACGTATGGAGGCAGACTACATTCTAGACTGGATGCACTGTATCTTACAATGTGTTTTAGCTTGTGCACGCTGGCTTATGCCCATAGAAGCATATACAATTTTTAGCATAAGAGCTTGACCAACTCAAAAATGTGAAAAATTTACAGTGACTGATAATGTACAATAAGAGAATTTGACTCCGACTCGCTTGGAATTTCTGAATCTATGGATTGATTGCTGCTGAAAGTGTTTTTGCTTCACCAAGGTTGCTAGCATGCATTGATCTTATCCTGGTGTGCCCTTAGCATGTGTCTAAAGTGATTTTTCTTAATCGTGACCCGTGCTCATGCTAGACTCATAATGCCAGCGTGATCCCAGCATCACCTTAGCATGACTTCAACTTTCATGACCAGAAATGATGCATTTTGTGTCAAAATTCCACCTTTAAGACTTGTTTTTGAAGTGTAACTACTGCCTGACCTTAAGGACATCCTACATGTTGAATTTGAGCCTATCTGTGCTTGGATTTAGGTCGCTTTTGGTAGCTCACACTGGGCTCATGCTGTCAATGTGTCCTTAGCGTGAGTGAGCCAAAATGTCAGGTTTCATGCCCAAATTTTGATGTTTGTGGCCTGTTTTCAAGTACAGCTATTGCCTATCCTAGGAGTGGAGTTCATGTCAAAAACTAGGCTTGGGACTGCTTGATTTGGGCCATTTTTGTTAACTCACGCTGGACTCACATTTTCAGCATGACCTGGGCATGACCCTAGCATGACTCTAGCATAAATGATAGGACTATGTGGTTGTAGGCCCAAAATCTGAAGTTCTGGAGGTTGGGAGTTGCAATGATCATTAGTGAACTTCAAAGGTGTCTTGCATTGCTTGGATTTAGACCATTTCAGCTTGATTTTAAGGCTCTGGAAGTCACTCATGCTGGACTCATGATGGTAGTGTGACCTGGGCATGACCTCAGCGTGAGCAATAAGATTTGTACGAGTTTGACTTGAAACCTTGGATTTTGGATGCTAAAACTTGGAGTAGTAATTAGTGGGCCCTAAGGGGGCCTTGCTCGTTCAATATTAGGACCATTTTGACTTGATTTGGAGGCTCTGAAAGTTGTGCACACTGCACACACGCTATACGCATGCCGCACATACGCTAGTAGCATGACTTGAGCATGACTTCGGTGTGCATGACAAGATTCATGCACTTTAGTCCGATTTTTGAACTTCTAGATGTTGAAGCATAAGGTTGTTCTCGTTTCAAAGTGTTACGCTAAAATTTTGTGGTGTTTTAGTAGATGTGGGAGGCCTTTCTCTAAACTATGCAGAATTTGGTCCTCTATCATATTGACCCAATCAACATCCTCAAAATCAATACTAGAGAGGATACTAGTCTTATCTACCATGGCCAAACTAGGAGGGAGGATTTCATCAGAATTTCATTTTATTCCTTCTATCAGCATAGATCTGAGAAAAATAGCCCCACACATGGCAAGAAAAACATAAGAGAAACAACTAGAAATGAAAGAAAAATGGGTAGAACTACCTACCTCAGAGCAATAATGGATGAGGCATGGATGGAGTAGGCCTAGGCAATCCTTGTAGGTCCCTGGCATGCTCATTTTCTCTTTGCATCTTTGGGTTATGACTCTTTTCTCCATGTTGCTTTAGTGTCATGGTAGGCTCAATGCTAAAAGTTGCTGGAGTTTGAGAGGAATGGGAGATCAATGCTATGTGCATGAAGGATGGGAGGCTTCAATACTGAAGATTGGTGCTCTTTGCTAGATCTCTCCTTCAATGAATGTTTTTGCAAGAATATCAATTATGATAAAAAACATGCAGAATTTCATAATAAAAACCACATCAAAACCTAAAACATCCATCTCTATACTCCAGTTGCCTATTTAGTGCACCATAACTTCAAGCGCATTGAAGTTTAAGATAGGAAAAGTCTCGTCCATGCCAAGATTGATGGGAAATGACTTCACTTTTCAAAATTTTAAATTTTTATGTTATGGGCCCTACCATACGTCTTCACTTTTAACCAAAAAAATCCATCAACCTTGAGTTTTGACAACTTTTAACACTTACAAAAATATGTAAATCTAAACTCCCATGCATCCATGTTGGGAATACCATGCCTAGCATGCATACATGCCTCCCACTACCTAAAAACATTAAAACTTAGCTAGTTTATGATTTTTAGTAATCAAAACCTACCTTTTTCAACCCTAGGGTCTTGAAAGGAATTAGACATGGAAAAAGCTAGACAATTTGGATTTCCATGCTAGGGCAATAGTTCCTAGTGTAGAAGAAGAGGGGTAATAGCCATTCTGACCCCTAGTACCCAGCTGGCTCAAGTTTGACTCTTGAAGTAGGCCCACATGACCTAGAACCCCTCCAAGCATACCCAACAGCCTTAGAACCTCACCAAGCCTATTTGAAATGGTTGAAACATTGGGATTTGGTGTTTCCATACTAGGGGAGGCTTCATTCATGTTGAGAATCTCATCCCTAGTGTGGATGGATAGGGGAAAGCCAAAAATGACCTAAATCAATTACCTAGTCTCTATTTTTCAAAGTTCAGTGATCCCTAGACCTTGCTAGAATCCTCTAGAACTTTTAAAGACCTCAAAAGTGGTAAAAAATGGTACAAAACTACCACCCGTCTCTCATCCACACAGGGGCCATCATGTGTAGGATGGAAGAAAGGTGGGAGATTACGTGATGCACTTAGAAGCCTTCAAATTACTAGATCTTGACATCAAGTATTAACTATTGACACTGGAAACCCCAGGGGTTGACATGCATTGTTGATTAAGTGTTGAATTAGCCTAGATCTAACTTTCTTAGTTCTTATAAATTTGGGGAGTTCCCTTCCACATTGCCTAGAGTGAAAACCCATTGGAAGTGACTAGGGAAGTTAATCGGGGTCCCAAAAATAAGAAAACAACATCAAGCTATCTTAGACTAAGACTAGAAACTTGACAGCCTCTCCAAAAGATACTAGACTATAAAAAATCAATAAAAATCAACTTCCTAAGGTTCTTCCATGCTAGGGAAGATCTCATTCATGCTAAGGATTGTAATTTCAAGGTGGATGGTAGGAGGAAAAATAAAATAATTGAAGTTTGAATGATATTTGACTACTGTAACTAACCCAACCCTTCTAGAAGCCACTAGACTTCCAAAAGTCAACTATAAAAATACAAACCTACATCCTTTGGACTCTCCATGTTGAGAAGAATACCTACCACATTGAGCATCCCAACCTTAGCATGGATGGATGGGGAAAGCTTTAAAACCATTCCATAGCCCTCAAAATGGCTAGATTTCAATCCTAGGCATTGATAATCAACTTTAGCAACCCTACAGACATGCATGCATAGCCAAAATTACAAAAAATAGCAAAAAGCATAGTCTCTTGGTTCCTCCATGCTAGAATCCATCTCTTCCACATTGACCATTATGGAAGAAATGATGGAACTTTGGGTGAACTCCAAAATATCCTTTAGAGACATTGAACAAAAGCTAGAAAGCTTAGCGTGAGTTCTGGAACCCTGTTTGCACATCATAAGGTCCTAGGTGAAATTAATTAAAAATAGCTAGAAATCCTTACTCCCCAATCTTCCATGTTGAGCATGGAAACTCCAATGTGGAAAGAAGAGGGGGAAGGGGAAACACTAAAAACCACTTAATAGCCCTCAAAATAAGTAAAGTTTGACATTGGGCATCAACAATCAATACTAGCAACCTTAGAAATCTTCATGCATAGTCGTAAGATGATAGAAAATGGTAAAAAGCAAGGTCCTTTGGTTTCTCCACACTAAGAGCCACCTCTTCTATTCTACCTAGCATGGATGAAAAGGATGGAACTCTGAGGGAACTCAAAAATGGCATCTATACACAAATAGAAATCTTGCATCCTTACATGGATCCTAAGACTAGTTATCACAACTTCCCAAGCCCTCAAACCTTGTAAAATTCATCAAAAGTGGCCAAAATCTATTCCCCCAACTTTCCATGTTGAGCCTACCATCCCTAGCATGAAAAAGAGGGGGAAGCTCAAAAACCATCTAAGAAACCTTCAAGCTAACCAGTTTTAACCCTAAACCTTAGTCCTCAACCTCGGTAGCTTTGGAAACATACATGCATGATTGATTGAGGTAAAAACTAGCCTGGATCTAAGATGTATGATTCTTCCACATTGGGGATCTCCTCCTCCATATTGCCTAGTGTGGAAATTGAGGGAGGACTTGTTTGGGACCCATGAACACCTTAGAACGATATCAAATGACCTTGCATGCACTCTAGAAGTTGTCAACATCCTTCAAGTCCTTCAAACCTCAAAGAATTAATGCCAAATGGTTAAGAAGTAGTTCCCCCTAGTCTTCCATGCTGATCTCCCTAGGCCCAGCATTATAGATAGGGGGAAAGTCCAAAAGACACTTATAAATAACCAAAATTGCCAAATTTTGACATAAAACCATAGTTTTTGGCCCTAGTGACTTTGGAAGTTGACATGCATGTTCAATTACAACTCAAGTTGGTGTAGATCTAGGATTCTTACTCCATCCATGCTAGGGAAGGTTCCTTCCATGCTGGATAGCATGAAAACATGGAGGAAGAGCTACTTTTCTACTTTTGGCTACAAGATGACACTCTTAGAAGATAAAGATCTATGCTAGAAAAGCCTAGGACCTCATAACTTTAAAATTTCTCTCATTTGACCTTCAAAATCCATTTCCCCCAATCTTCCAAGCTAGAGTAACTCCCTTAGCATCGAAACAAGGGGGTTGAAACCTTAGGTGTCCTTGCATGACCTCAAAATATGCTTAAAATTAGCTAGAAACTTGTAGAATCATGATTTACAACCATAAGGGCTTAGCAGCATGGTTAAAGTGCTTCCAAACCACCTTAAACCCATAAAAAAAGTGTCCCCCCCATTCTTCCACGTTGGGAATACTATGCTCAACGTGGAAGAAGAGGGGAAAGCCTTTTTAACATGTTTTAGTAATCAAAACTAACTCACAGTACCTCAAGATGAAGCTAGGAGGTGCATAATTTCCAAATTTGGGTTTTGGCTATCTATTTGACCTCATTTGACCCTATTTTAACAAAGAATTTGATTTTCCATGTTGAGCCCTCTTTCTTCCATGCTCAGTAGTGTGGAAATAGGGGAGGGGGAGGCTCTAGAACCTACTTTTAGCCTTTACAAACCTCTAGAGTGCCAAATTCTGATGGATCTAGCCTTGCACTAGCTTGGAAAGGCCCTGGAACCTCAATTTTTGATCTCTAAGTGCCCCAAAACACACTTTCCTTAGTTTCCATGCTTAGGGTCCCTTCTTTCACACTAGCCAACATGGAAAGCAAGAGGGCCTAGTGTGGAAACCTCAAAACTCTTAATTTTCATGTCCAAACAACCTAGAAATAGCCCTAATTAATGCCTAAACTTTCCCAATATCCTTGTAGCCCTAACAATTAGCCCACTAAGGCCTAAAACCCATGAAACCTCACTTTTTTTAGCATATATTAGCCAAACTTTATCATATGTAACTTGTTTTAACTAATTGATGCCTTATTACATGATGTTTTAACTTATTTTTGGCATTATTTTGCATTATTGGCCTTGTTGACCTTCTTATGGCCTCTACATATCCTTATATCTTCTCTAGTTGGCTTATTATGACCTTATTTACCTTTTTTAGCCTTTGTTTGGTATCAACTAGTGGAGTTTGACCTTCCATAACCACCATTTGACACCATGTGTCATGGCTTGCTATGGCCTTAAACTGGCATCATGGCTAGCTATGGCCTAAAAATAGCAAAATTGTGATCCTTGTTGATTATTTATAGCCTTATTTCTCATACTTTCTTTTGTTTGGCCCTTATATAACCCTTATAATACTTCGTTTGCTTGCGTTATAGCCTTGGATGATCTTGTTTGGATTTGAAGATACATGTTTGCATAATTTTATGCTATTTTAGCATTGTTTACTCATCTTTACCTAGGCATCACTTAATATGCTTTTGGTTAACATGCAAGATCAAAGTATGAGTACCTAGGAACAAATCAATTTACCTTTATGTATACATGGACTTCATAGTGATTTTGAATGGTGTATCAACCCTTATTGCCTAGATCTTGAGCCTAAGAGTCTTATTGACAATATAGCCTCATTAGAGAAACCTCTAGAATGGCCTAAAAACCTAGTCAAAACCCTTGACTTAGAGGCAAGTGACATAATTGAATGCTCTCTACTTGAAGTTCTTGTGATAGCATACATTAGTGAGGAGAAAACCCTTAAGCTAAGTTTCTCATTAGAGCCTCAACAGGTTCAAGACACCACCAAGTTTCTACAAGATAACATTATGGTCTTTTCATAGTCATATGAGGCTATGCTAGGCCTAGACCCACGCTTAGTCCAACACAACATCCTATTGGACCCTAGCATTAGACTAATTAAGCAAAAGTATGTAAGATTAGACTTGATTTTGCCTTGGCATTCTGTGATGAGACCTGAAAACTCTACCAAGCTAGTTTTATTAGGGCTATTGACTATGTAGAATGGGTGTCCAAAATAGTGATAGTTCCTTAGAAAAGAGAGAGTATCAATATTTGCATCAATTTTTGAGACCTAAATAAAGTGACTATCAAGGATGACTTCACTTTGCCTAGTATTGATTAACTTATTAATACTATAGTCGAACATGCCTTGTTGTCCTTTATGGATTGATGCTTGCGGTACAATTAGATTAGTATCAACCTAGAACACCAACTTAGCATGATCTTTATGACCCATTTGGGGATCTTTTACTATACTATGATGCCCTTTGGTCTTAAAAAAATTGTAGTGACATATCAACGAGCCATGACCTATATAAATTTAGTGATTACATGTTATCTTTTCTTAACAATTATGTAGATGATATAGCCATTAAGTCGAAGGTGGTCAATGATCATGCTAATGACGTAGACCTTGTTCTTAAATGATGCCTCAAGTATGAGCTTAGGCTCAATCCTAAGAATTATGTCTTTGGTATTAAGACCAATAAAATACTTAGCTTTGTAGTATTTGAAGTAGGGATTTGTGTAGATCCTAATAAGATTAAGGCCATATCCAAATTAGCAGTGCCTGCCAACCTTAAGGAGCTTCAAGGATTACAAGGTAGACTACAATTCATTTGTAGGCTTATAGATAAGTTACAACCCATGCAAAAATTTCTTAAGAAATGAGTTTATTATGACTGGATAGCTCAATGCCAAGAGGCCTTTGAAAATGTGAAGTAAGAGTTGGCACAACTACTGATAGTCTATCCTCCACAAGAGGGTAAACCATTTTATATTTGCCTTATCATCTCTGACATATCCATTGCCTCTACTCTATGAGAAACATGATGATGGAGTAGAGATGTCAGTGTACTACCTTAGCCATGCATTGGTAGCCCACAAGACCTAATATTCTGAAGTAGAGAAGTATTGTCTAGCACTAGTCTTCTCACTAAAGAAGTGGAGACACTACCTCTTTAGAAGCCAACTCAACATCATTTGCAAAGACGACACACTTTGAGCCATAATGACCAATATTTACAAGAGTAGCTATATAGCCCAATGGAAAGCCATAACAACAAAGTTTGAACTTCATTACATTTCTTAATCCTCAACAAAAGGTCAAGCTATAGCTGTACAACTCATAGTTTCACTTGTTGATGACTAAGCAACCATAGATCCTAAATTTCCTAATGAATACATTAATGCTGTTAAATAGGTACTTGAGGGTTATGAAGCAATAATGCACTTTAATGGAGCTTCAACTACCCATGGGGCTACTACCATTGCCATCATAACATTTCCATCTAGTGAGATCTAATCCTTCATCTATCATTTTGAGTTTCCATGTACCAACAACATAGCGGAGTATGAAGGTTTAATCAGAGGAATCATGGTAACTCGTGACTTAGGAATTAGGCATTTAATGATCAAAGGTGATTCACAACTTATGGTCAACTAAGTGACCAAAGTCTATGTGTGTAAAGCCACACATTTACAACCATATTATGACATAGGGAAGCAATTTTTATAGCAATTTATAGATGTCAATATCCAACACATACCCCGAAACAAGAATCCCATAGCTAATGCCATTGCAACCTTAGCCCTCAGTGTGATGCTAGATGTGTTTAGTAAATTATCCACCTTAACTATGGATTGTGCTATTTTCATCATGTAGAATACTAAGGATATCTTTGTGACTGTTGTTCATACTACTCCTGCCAAGGAATGGTATGATGATATCAAATTTTACCTTATGCATGATGAGTCTTCACAAGGCCTGAATACTACTCAAAAGGACCATATACACAAATGATCGAAGTAGTATGCCATTGTAGGTGATAAGACATTATGTCGATGACCGTATGATTGCATACTCCTAAAGTGCTTAGGAAGAACCAAAGCTAGAATAGTCCTATGAGAGGTTCATGAGGGCATTTATAGAGGACATATAGGACCTAGAGCCATGGTTGCTAAGATTATATGATTAAGCTATTATTGGCCCCATATGAAAAATGACTGCCTACAAAAGGTTAAGCGATGTGACACATGCCAACGATATAGCAACCTTATACATGTATCACCAACTAAGTTACATACCACTCAGATAACGTGGTCATTTCAATGATAGGGGTTGAATATCATTTGGCCTATAACACCTATGTCTTCTGTAGGACATAGCTTCATCATCATTGCAACCAAATACTTTACAAAGTGGGTTGAGGTTATTCCCCTAAGGAAGAATACATCTAAACAAGTCTCTAAATTTATCCTGGATAACATTGTAGTCCATTTTGGCAAACCCATGACCATAGTTGCAAAAAATGGACCATAATTTTGTAGCCATGAAATGAAAGATTTTTATCACAACCTAGGCATTAAACATTCTTTCTCATCACCTTATTACCTTCAAGTCAATGGACAAGTAGAAGATAGAAATAAGGCCATCATCAAATTGCTTAAGAAGATGCTCAATAACAACAAGCATAAATGGAATGAGAGGCTTTTCTATGCACTGTGGGCCTATAGAACGACATACTATACTACAACAGGCATGATCCCTTATAGCCTTGTTTATGATTGTAAAGTTGTTTTACCTCTTGAATTTTAGGTGCCATCACTCTAAGTAGCTTTGACCAACTTCATCAATGATGAGCAGAACAAGGAGTTGTGGATAGCAAACCTAGATTTGGTGGAGGAGTAATGTATGCAAGGACTTGTCCACATCAAGCACTATCAAGAGAGGTAGAAGCAGTAGCACTGCCATAACATGATCATGCATAAGATCAAGGAAGATGACCTAGTCCTCAATGCCATTTGTGAGCATGCAAATAAATTCCTAGCCAATTGAGAAGTGTCCTTCCTTGTCACTAGAGCCTATGGGAATGGAGCATTTAGAATAGCTAACATGGATGGAAATGAGTTGGCTAATCCAGTCAATCATTCCTATCTAAAGCCATACTACATGTAGTTAATAATCATCAACAAGTGAGCCTACTTTTGACAACCTTCTAGGGCCTTAAACTGGTATCATGACCTGCCACAACCTTCAACTAGCAACTTTAATGACTTGGATAGCTTGTTTTTATCATCTCATGTGGCTTCTATGCATTGTAGAATTATAATATGTAATGGTGTTTTGTATTTTTTATTGGTGCCTTTCTAATCAATCCTCTAGATACCAACAAAGAGGGGCCATTGAAACACCACAAAAATTTGCATGTCATAATTAATTTTCATCATGTATCTTTCATTCCATGAAACTTGAGGTGAAACTTCATTGTAAATGTGAAGATTGTAATCCATGAAGGGCAATCTCACATGTTTCATACTTTTGGAGTTGAAAAATGCCTCATAAGTAATCAAAGTCTTATTCTCTAAGTGAAAAAATTC
>MNCI01037235.1:393669-438924 GCA_015680685.1 Gnetum montanum | reverse complement strand
GGGGCGGAATGTGTTTTATGGGGGGTATGTAATTTTCTATGCTAGAAACACATGCAGGAGATAGATCTCACTTACTCCTAGTGTGGAGGGATGGGGGTTTCCTCCTTAGCTTGAAAACATTTTCCCTTAGCATGAAGACTACATGCATAGCCTAGAAACCTTTCCCCTTAGCATGGAAGTTTTCCCACAATGTGGAAGCTTTATCCCTAGCATTGAAATTACATGCCCCTAGCGCAAGAGCCACAAAAGCCAAGATTCATCACTTCATGCACTCTAATGTTGAACAACCACTTTAACAAGCATGGTGGAGAGCTCGACATTGAAGATCTATCTTGAACATGGAAGATGTGCCTCCATTATTATTTATAGTAAAAAAATGGCCATGGGGGTTTAGCACATACCATATCTCGTAACCTCCCAAATTTAGGCATCCATCTCACCTGTATGAGGAAAAAATTTGCAACAATTTGGTAGCTAATTTGTAGCTACTATGTAGCCAAATTATAGCCATTTTGTAGCCCCATTCATGGCCTAAAACCTATAAAAGACAACCTCAAACACCATTTGCAAATTCCAGATTTTTTGACACACACATGCTTATGAGTTTTACCCTCTCTATATATATTTTTGGCAATTCCACACTTAGGCATTTTCAAGCACTTAAGAGCTCCTACAATCTTCCATGTTTGCATCCTCTTGAACCCAACATGGAAACATTGTAGCTCTATTATTCCCTTTGCAATCCCCTTAAATCTTTTGGGTTTGTGGTGTTAGCATTGCATTCTTGGGACTACCAAGCCCTATCATGGAGCACTTTGGTAGCTAGATTTCTCACTTTTCTTATCACTAGTAATGACCTAACTTGTAGATCTAAAGTTTCAATAGAGGAGGTTCAAAAGCATCAAGAGTGGCTTAGCACTTGAATCATGGAGTAGATTGCATCAACTTCAATGGGCTTTGAACTCCTACATTAGTGAACCCACTTGTTGCCCACTTAGGCACCATTTGTACATGTTTCTCTAACTTATTCTTTATTTTTTCTCAATAAAGTTTTAAGTTTTGAGTTTTTTGTGAAAAATACACTTATTTATTTTCTATGCATTATACGGATCTATTATTAGTTACACACTCCTTTTTTATTATCACATTTTGCATTTTGTAAGTCCCTGGTTGATTTGCTAGACTAGCTAGGGTGCCATGAATCCCATTTTTCTTATGAAGGCCTTGGGGATTTGAGGTTGAGGAACTACTACACTAGGATCTTTTAATTTTTTTTCTAGTGATCAAATTTTTCAATCGCAACATTTGGTGCATCTAAACTTACCATAAATGAAACTACACTGGAGGTAAAAGGCTAGCCAAGCTTGCACATGTTTTCAATCCATTAGTAATCATGGTAGAAAATTTGTAGCAACTAATTGAACAATGGTAGCCTATTTAAATAAAATTCCAACATGTTTTGGCAAATTGGAAATTGGTTGAGCATTGGAGACTCTCAGTGCATTTTCCTATAGTAAAAATCCAAGCATCTTTCCACCATTTTAAACAACCAATGCAACAAATTCACATATAAGAACTAGAAAGGAATTTTGGAAGTTCGAGCTTGAAAGCACCTAGATCCTACAACCAATTGCAAAACACAACTCACTAGTTTCACTAGACTTCAAGCACCACTCAGGCAACTTCTTATGCATCTAGGCACATACTTGTACATCTTGGTACTTTGCTCTTGCAATATTTTTATCATTTTAATAAAAATTAGTAGTTTATTTATCTGTGAAAGTTTATTTCAAATTAAAATTTTGTATTTCTCTTATATTAGATTTGCATTTTCATTTAATTTTTTACACTGTTTACAATTTCTAGATCCTTGGGTGATCAACAAGACCATCTAGGGTGCTTCGGATCCTCTTCTCAGAGGTCCTTGAAATCCAAAGTTAAGTTGTTTCAACTAGACTTTTCAGTTTTCCAACAACCAAAATTTCCAAGCATTACATAACCAAAGATTTTCAATAGCATTCATTTAATTTATTTTCTAACTATTACATTTTATAAAAATAAACTAATCTAAACTAAGTCTAGTAAGTAAAGAAATAAATATTTACCATTACTTACCTTGCTTAATTCTAAGCATGGATAAGATTAATGATGTTTGAGATAAGGTCCTCCATCATAGAGTACCTCCTCAACATTAAACTATTTCTTACTTTTTCTGACATTAGGATTTTTGTTGAAATCTCCAAATTTATTTGAGATTGCTACTTTGTCTTGTTCATGTTCTCCAAAATGAGAGAACTGATAATTTTTGCTAGTTATGGGTCTTGAATCTTCAATTTCATTAGAGGCTATTCCTTCCTCTTATTCTAGGGTTCTCTAAGATATTGTACCCTACAAGTTACACTTACTAGGCTCCTTTTGACAAGACCAAGTAGACACGTTATTCTGATATATTGGTAGTTTATAATAACCTTGTTCATGTCCACATATTTTATAGTAAACATATAAGGTATTTCTAATTTGGACTGGGTAATCAAACCTAGTGTTTTTCCATTTAGATGTTACCAAACCTATGCTAGCATCCTCTTGAGAAGCCTCCTCTAGGTCTTCATCATTGTGTTGATTTTAAGGCACTTCCTAATTTTTGCTAAACTTTGCATCTTATGAGTCTCTACAATTCTCCTCATATAAATGAGTTAGTAGTTGAACCTTAGCCTTTATGTCTGAGAGTTCCCTTTTTAAGGAGGAGCATAAAATATAAAGTTCAGAAATTTCATGTTCTTTTCTATGCATATTATTTCTTAATTATTTAAGTAAATAATGATGAGAAATAATTTCCTCACGTAACTTACTACAACTATCATCAACTTTACATTTAGGCTATTTAAGGTCTTATGTAGAATTTTCATGTGTAAGAGCCATGTAGATAAGTTGTGAATCTATTGTAGAATCATTTGCTTCTTCATTACTTTGTTCATCATCCTAGCTAGTATAGAGATTTTTATTTTTCATTTTAGCTTTAGATTAATCCTTCTTTGTAAACATGCTAACACTTGGACATTTAGAGGCCACATGACCTCTGTCACCACAAACTCAACATTCTATAGAGGATGCATCAAGATTTAAACTTTTTAAAATTCTTACCTCTTTTCTTACCTTTAATGCTAGATTGATTGAAGCTCTTGCCTTTTCATGCAGGTACTCTTTAAACTCTCCTAGACAAGAGAGCCAATTTATCTTCACTATTTACTTCATGTTTAGCTAGCTCCTTCTCCTTAGATGAACGTTTGAGGGCAATGGGATTTTCTTTGATAGAATTTTCACTAGTGAGATTCATCTCATAAGCAATGAGTGCACTTTGAAGCTCTTCAAATTTTAGAATTGAGAAATCTCTAATTTCCTTCATGGCTATAACTTTTGATCTAAACTTAGGCTACAAAGCTCTAATCATTTTAATAATCACATTACTTTCAAGTAAATCTTTCTCCATCCCATGAATGGATATAACTAAATCATTAGCTCTATAGAAATAATCCTTGATTTTCTCTTCTTCTTTTATGTTGAGTTTATCATACTCACTTTGTAACACTAGAAGCTTAGATTGCTTGATAATAGATTTACCTTCATATGTTGCTTCTAGAGTTTTCCAAATTTCTTTTGCAATTTTACATCTAGCTACTCTATTGAATTCAAATTTACTTAATACTCAATAGAGATAACTTTTTTGCTTTTGAATCAAACATGAACTTATCTTTTTCATATTATGTCCATTTGGTTATTGGCTTCACAACTATTGTGGTGTTGTTGATGGGAGGTATGTATCCTTCAATAATGGATTCCAATACTTCTAACTCTATGGATTTGATGAATCCTTCAATTCTAGCCTTAGTACATGAAGTCAATTCCATTGAACATTGGTGGTTTGATGTATGATGTCCCTTCCATCATTCACTTTTGACATGTTAAGCTCCAAAAATGAGAGTACTGTGCTATGATACCACTTGAGGACCAAGAACTAAGAAGGAGGATTGAATAAGTCCCCCAATTCAAACAACCAAGATAGCTAAAAATTCCCAAAAATTTACATGGTTTCCCAAATTGGGCAAATCCAAACTTAGAGGATAAATGTGGTATAGAGGGCATCACAATCTTTATAAAGTTTGAGCTTCGAATAGAGTGTTCTATCATAGGAAATACACTCAAACCTGTCAGATCCTAATAAGCTCAATACATAGTTTCAAGGATCCCATAACCTTTACAATGATGTAAGCTCTGCACATAGTGTTTTCTCATTGGAAACACACTCAACCCTACAAGGTCCTAACAATCTCACAAGATGTCTTCACACAAGAAGTATATCAACCCCACAAGACTATAAAGAACGAAAAAGAATCAAGGAGATAATGTAACTACACTCTACAAATTCCTTGCAAATAAGCTCATACAAATTAATTCACAAATGTTAAAGAATTGAGGAACACAACAAATTGAGCTAATGTAGATAATGAATGAATATTTTAACATTGCTTGTCCTTTTCACAAGGATTCCACTCTATTTTATAGTCTTTTACTTTCCAAATAATCCTCAACATTTGTGAAATTGCTAGGAAATTGTTAGTTGGGATGTCTTATTCAAGCTTGGGACATCTCATTAAAAATAGGCTACTTACAGGTGGGATGTCCTACTAGAAATTAACACATCTCACTTGGGACATCTTAGTAGCAATTGGGATGCTTGCTATTTTTGTGGGACATCTGGCCTAAAATTAATCCTTCATCTCTAGGATGTTTACTAATCTTTTGGGATGCCTAGGTAGATACCACAACATATTCATTTGGCTTGTAGGATCCATGCATCCTTGGCATGTTATAGTCTTCATTTTCCAATTGAGACTTCTTTTCATCTCAGATTGGTAACTCAGCTCTCATCTTGATCTTGTTCTTTGTATTGATATTTGTTTTAACAGCTTCTATATCTTTTTTCTTGATCATGATTTATTCATCTAAGCTATTACTTCAATCTCATAGAGTTCTTACCTTATCCATTCTTAGTCATGCAAGACCACAAGTACATTTTCACATTCTCCATTTTCTAAGGTTTTGACATACCAAAAGGTCAACAATAATAACTTCCAAATATCCTATTTGGTAAAGCTAGCATAGAGAGAGTGGCTAGTTGGATTTAAAGGAATTCTAATATATTCAAAAGTTCTTTCCTATTTGTGGTAGTAACATCCATACTATGTTGGCATTTAAACAACATCTCATGGAGGGGATTTTTGGTCTTGATGAATAACACAAACTAAGATAGTATTTTGTTTGATTTTAGTATTAAATTTAAGAAAAACAAATAAGTGCTACATGCACATTTTTTTAGTTTGTCTTTGAATAAAATTCTTTTGTGCACAAAGTAAACATCTCAACTTTAACTTGTTGACACTAAGAGATGATCCTAGCCTCTACAAATTTTAGCTTGTAGAATTTCATTTAGATATCTATAGTATTTCAATTTTATTTATTTGAAGTTTTGGATTATTAATATTTATTTGTTTGTGTGGATTTTTGGTATTAACTCTTTGAATGTAACTATTATACCCACTTTTTTGGTTCACTTTAAATCAAAATTAAGTATGGTTTCAACATTGTTCCATGAGGATTTGAGCATAAAATCCCCCAAATACATCATCATAAGGCATGTTCTTAGCTCTCAAGGATCATTGGAAATGATATGGATTCATAACTTAATTTATGGATTCAATTTTCTATGATCCTCCATAAACTCTAGAGTCAAAAGTTTTTTAAGTATTGGAGTTGAAGCTCTAAAACCAAAACTTTTCTAATTGTTGCAACTGGAGCTCTAGCATCAAAATTTTTAAAATTGTTGAAGTTGGTACACCAAAATTTCTCTAAGTATTGAAGCTAACATGGTTCAAAGTTTTTCTAAGGATTGAAGTTGACATGATTTAAATTTTTTCTAAGTTTTAGAGTTGGCATGATTAAAATTTTTTGAAAGTGTTGGATCTTTCATGACTTAAAATTTTTCTTAATGTTGGAGTTGACTTAATTTAAAATTTTGTAAGTGTTAGAGTTGTCATGAATTAAAAATTTTCAAAGTATTAAGACTAACACAACTTAAATTTTTTTTAAGTATTGGAGTTGACATGACTCAAAATTTTTATAAGTATTATTAATACTAGATGTCAAAGAGCTAGTTTACATTGAATGTCAAAAGTTAGAATTGATATCAAAAGCAAGATTAACATTAAATGTCAAAAAAAGGCTAAACTTATTATTTTCAAACTCAATTAATGAGCAGTAAGGTACTCCTACATCCAACCATACAAACCACTAAGGCATTCACTCTTGATCCGATCAAATTCCATGGATTCCTAGTGTTATCGTACATAAGATTCAATCAAGAAGGTGAATCTAATCATGGAACAATCATTATCTTCCCAACTACACTTGTGAGGCTCAATTGTATGGTTAAGTGTAATTGAGGCACATGATTATTATTATTTTATATTTTATTCACCTAAGGTTAGTAATAGATTGAGAATAAATTGATTAAATAATTCAACTAATTTAATTGATAATTAATAACTAACTATCCTAACATAAACATCCAGTTCCACTTTCCGTACACATTCTAAACATGTACAACACTGCTGGGCAACCAAGTGTTAAGTACTACTGGGATTACCAAGTGTTATACATATGCTCAAAGTGGTTGTACTTATGTATGCTAGTCTATTTAGCTTAATTAATTAATTACTTAAAGTCTTAATCATCTTAGCTTAATTAATGAAAATAATAAATGCATAAATAAATCATTAAACTAGTCCAAGTGCTACAAGGTTTATTAAAAAAGCTCATCTTTATTACCACACATACTATGATGCTCAGGTACAATAGTGCTCAAATAAAGATTCGTACACTCATTGACTCCTATTTCTAGCACTTAGAAAATTATTCTATTTCTCATGGAAATAAACTAGAAGAGTTCTACTAGAAACTAAATTCTAACTTTCCATTAATACAATCAGGGTGTTGTATTTATAAACCTACTAGGGTGCCACATCGATGGGTACATGTCAACATGGAAAACCCTACGTTGATGGGGTTGCATTGGTGGCATCTCATCCATGTAGCTGACTAAAGACACTTCATCATACGCCCACAACTGAATGAAAACTTATCCTTGAGTTCTTTACAAAATTGTAAGGGTATGAGATTATTAACTGACACACGACACAACAAAACAAAAGTAAGTTCTTGGGTGTACAGATCGACATTGATTACAAAATTGTGGTGTACATGACACAAAATTGAACACCAGAACATAACTAAACAAAATTGAACAACACATCCTTTGATAGCATGAAGATGGTTGAAAAGATTAGATGGCCCTAGGTGGTGGAGGTTCTTGAGGTTTTGAAGGACCTTCTCCTACTTCAGATGCATGTAGTAATTGAGGTGGCTATGGCTATCTTGCTACAACTGCTACTTCTGGTGAAAGGAAAAAGGCATCCAACAATGCCTTCATCTTCTCCTCCTTGCTTTGGGGATCATTTACAATCCACACAACATCACAAATGTGGATTAGAATGGGGATATACCATGGATAGGGCATTAGTAGAAATAGCTCCTTCACATTAAAAAACTAGGTCGTGAATTGCTTGCATTCGATATCAAATGCTATGAGTGCATTTTATAGCTCCTAGTAGTTCTTCATCCTCTTGGCCAGGTTCTCAATAGTTTATCTTTAATCACTGAACTTCACATTGAAAACCTTAAGTTCTATGGTTGCCACTGTAAGCTTCTACTTGGTGTCCTTATGGTGCTTGAACTCATACTTGTATAACAAACACAAGCAAGCAACTTGTTTCTCTAATTTAGACCATGACTGCCCTATAGTTAGCATAGCTAGATTTGCATATTGAAGATTGGAAAACTCTAGGTATTCTATCATATCCTCAATCTACAACTCCTTTATGTGAATCTCCACTTTAATTTAGGTGTCTATCCCATCAATAATAGGTTGCTAAATCTCTCTTCCTTGTTAGAGGATCTCATTTGCTTTTCCCTTCGCCAATTGGATGTGTTTTTCATTAACTTCTTTATGTAGATCAACTTGATCTCTATAGTAATTTTTGACTCTCTTAAATTTGAGAGCCTCTGATTTCTAGGTAGCTACCATGATTGTAGTCTTTTGGTGAAGAGCACGAACCTCCTCCATTGAGAGGTTCTTCTTTTTCATTGTTAATCTCCTCAGCTCAGTGTTCACTCTAGCTAGCTACTCCTACTATTGATGGATGAAATCTACCATCTGTTCTTTTTGCACATCAACATTTCATAGGCAATGATTCTTTGCAATCAATTGTACATTCTCCTGGTGGATTTTATCCAAGGCCTTTTAAATTTTATACTAAGTTCCCTATACCAAGGATCAATAGAACATCGCTTTCTCCATTGCACCCTCAATTCCTTTCAAACTTGTGTGAAGTTGTTCAAGAGCTTCATCCTTTGTTAGTTCTAGGTTGAGAAATGTAGGGTCAACAATTTGGGCTCTTAGTTCAACAATCTTTGTAGTGAAGTGTTCATTTATCTTTTTAGTTGTTTCATATTGCTCCTCCAAAATTATGTTCTTACCCCTTTCTTCCAACAACTCTGACTAGGTTACAGATATATTGTTCAGAAGTTGAAGATGTCTAGAATTGGTTGACCGATTCCCATCAATCGATCTAGTAATTGTTCATGTTGTGTTTCGTTCATCCTATCACTTACTAATCTTGAAGATGTCTACATATCTTTAAGTGCATAGATGTTTGATATAGAAATCATAGGTGCATTTAGATTTTTCACAATTCTATCAACAACCACTTCTACTATTGTCTCTTGCCCTTAGTGTTGCATCATCAAAACTACTGCCCCTCATCCTTCTCCAAGCACACTAAAAAAATAGTGGAATTTCTAAATATTTCTAGGAATTACTGCTATTGCATGATGGATACCATTACCTCTTAGATGCTAGGATTTGATCTTGCAGGCAATGGCATTCTTTGGGTTGAAAAAATTGGTCCACCTTTTTCTATCTAGCTAATTGTTTGAGCCACTTCATTTAGGTGACTCATCACTAGCTAGCACATAGATGGATCACCACTAGTCATTCCTACTTGTTGATTTTTCTTACTCAAGAGCCATTCCCATAATTTATTTAACTATTGAGAAGTTGCAACAATATTTGACATTATTTTTTGAGTGGGTGTTGGAGGTGGTGGTTGCTACTCCTCTTCTTGGATGACTTTTACAGGGACTTTGTACTTCATCATCTTCATCCAATTAGTAGATGGAGCATGTTGGACATCATCATTTGTATAGCAGGTTATCCCTCCCCTTTGACATAGTTTTTTTGATGAGGCATGGAAAGGGAAGTGTCTTACTTCCATGTTCGTTCTCCTTAAAGTTCTTTTCTATCTCATGATGGATTACTTGTGGAGGGTTGATAGGAAATCTATCACTTAGAGTAGCACACATGCTAGTAGAGAAGACAATGATCTTGCTTGGCCTCATCATTGGATTGAGGTGAAAGGCTACAATATTTTAGTAGATTCTCTTTGTTGATGTAAGCGTACCATACTCCTTACAGTTGACACCATACACCAATGTATCCATTCTTTCTTGATGCAGGGGTTTGCATGTATTGGAATCTCAGCAAGATTCTTCATGATTTTTGGCAACTCAAGTATCTTTGAAATGGCCTGCACTAAGTAAGACACGAAAATTTCATTGATCTTGACCATTGAACTAGGTTGACTATGATTCCAAAATAAGAATGTCTCTTCCATGTACCACTTCCCATTAGAAATTATGATGGGTCACATGGGAGAGGTATTTAGTTGATCTTGTACTCCTTAAGGTGCTTGCTCTAAGAAAGGATCAAAATTCAACTCTTAAAGCATCATTTTCTAAACCTCCTTTGATTTGAGCTACTTGAAATAGGCTTTTGTTAAGGTCACCTCAAGGTTTGCTTGTGGAGTTGGTACCTCATCTTGGTGGGATTACTCTATTTTTGCTGCTTTTTTTGGAATCTGAAGGATAGATTCTACTTTGGGCTCCTCCCTAGGAGGTCTTGAAGCATGGGTTGCTACTTATTCTTCTTGGGCCTATTCTTGGCCCCTTCCCTTTCATGGTCGCTTGTCCCATGGCTATGATGGTCCTCCTTATTATGTGCGCTTCCCATTTAGTGCCATCTATGGTCACAACACATCCATGGATTAGTATATATAATGTGTAACTTATAATATTTTCATAGCTCATCTTGTTAATTAGTTACACTTAGGCTAAGGTTGGATCATGGTAGATTGGTTATTTTATTACTATTTTATAAATTTTTAAGTTCAAAGTGTTATCAAAGGTAGTTGGAATGGTTTAACTTTTGTAATGTGATGTTTTCATGTTGGTTTCTTTATTAAACCTTTGTGGTTGTTAGAAAGATTTTTTGTCAAAAACTCAAAAACTTCATGTTTGTGACCGCAATGACTAAGAGCTTACCTCTAGTAGCTATAGGGTTGAAGAACAAAGTGATTTAGGCAAATAGTTAGGAAGATATGGCTTATGGAAGGTTTTGGACTTTGAAAATTGCAAAAACTCCTCTGGCATTTGAAAGGAAATGTAAAAAATTTGAAGTATGGTCCCATTTATATACTATTTTTATGTTGCAATGATGGGATCTTGTATATAGGGTCTTGTATATGTAGGTGTAGTGGCAAAAAACATCGATGGTTGGAATGGTCACACCAAGGGGTTTGCAACTATGATATAGCTTGAAACCCTTGTCCAAAGGGCCATTTCTAGAGGGGGAAAATGGAGGTGGAGCACCTAGAATGGTCTTGTTTATTGAACTAGGACTTATAGAGTGTTTCAATGAACAAGTGCTAGAGGGTTCACACAGTGTTTTCAATGGTATCAAGATCGATGAAGCCCAAGTGTAGCAGGGTTTCCTAGTGCGAGAACGATGGTGTGAACATCCAAATACATGCAAGATAGCAAAAAAATATGAGTGCAATGCTAAATGCCAAAGAAAATACTTAAAAATGAAAAAAAATATGAGTGTAATGCTAAATTCCAAAGAAAATGCTTAAAAATGAAAAAAAATATGAGTGCAATGCTAAATACCAAAGAAAATGCTTAAAAATGCAATGGAGTTTGAGAGAGGAAGAATGACATCACTCCAAATGGGGAAGCATAGAAATTGCAAAAGAGAGGTAAACGACATACAGACAGGCATAGTGGGTAGTGTAGTCATAGTCTCTGGAGTGTTTAGGCTATGAAAACTAATGTTCACTGTGAGGTCTATGCCTTCTGGGTTGGCTACCATGGTTGCTCCTTCGAGTTGCAGTGTTTTGTGGTGTGCAAGGGTGTTCCAAAGTTTCTCCAAGATGCTAAGGGTGTTCAGGTGTAAGAGTGCCAATGCCAAGATGCCAAATGTTAAGTGAAAATGCCAACTAGATGCTTCAAAATGCCAACCCCTAAAATGTAAAACATAGGAGTATTTATAGGGTTATAGGATTGATGTGAAGTGCAGATTGGGCATCATGTGGTAGAGGGAGGTAGTTGAGGCTACACTGACCTAGCTATGCTCCAACTGGAGCAACTAGTGATACATTCTAGTGTGCTCCAATGGACCCCAAGATACTATTGGACTATGACTATGCTACCAAGACTACATGTGCTATAGTTAAAAAGACTGCAATGTACCTAAAAACAATGCAAAATAGTGCAATTGGAGGCTACACTTTGCGGCTATGCTCTACCCTCTTTCGAGTGGAATCAAGTGTAAGTATAATCTTGGGACAAATAGGGGGTGTAAAAGATATGCAAATTGTTGATCTTGCTTGTTGAAGAAGTGTTAGAGCTAAGATGAAGGTCAGTGCTGAGCTCTAGAAACTTTTGGAGGCTATCCAACTTTGCTACACTAGCTATGCTTTGGAGTGTAGCCCAACAGTTAGGCAAATCTTGCAAAAATTAAAGTTCAGTAAGTGAGAGTGTAGCACTGACACTTAGAAAAAATTGGAAAAACTTGCAATCTTCATCAAGGCTATGCTATCTACAGTGTGGAGCATAACAGAAGGGGTAGTCCCAGGAGTAAGAAAACATACCAAAATGTTTCTTCCATGTTGAGCTAGCTCGATAGCTTTTGGCTTGATACTTAGGAAAACTAGCCACTAAAGTGAATGCTATGCTAGCTATACTCTAGAGCATAGAAGGAAGAATGGGAGTGTAGCACAACACCTAGAAATATTTGCAACTACTGTTGACACTTAGAAAAGTTTGCAAATCTAGTTCTGTGTTGCATGCTATGTTGGCTACACTTTGGGGAATAGTCCCAATAGTGAAAACATGGGCTAAACACTTAAAAAAAATTTCTTGTGTTGAAACTTAGACAAATTTGTCATTGAGGTGCTATCACCCGAATTTGGTGATGTTTAATTGGCCTCTCTTTATTGATATTTGGAGGAGTGTCCTAAGAGATGTTGAAAAAAAACTCAAAACATCATATCATGCATGACATTAACATTGTTGTTGATACCTGATCAAGTGGTGCTTCATTAGGCTCAAGAGTGCTAAAGTTAATGGATGTAGGGAATTGGCTTGGGATAGCAAGGAAAGAATGAGATGCAACAGATGTATCATGCTACAAGATGCAGAGTCAACATGGTTGACCATGATCATGGCACTAGGATGGCTTGTTGTCAAAATGATGGCCTCTCATCAAAATTCTTGTGAGAGAGCCATCACCCATAGCACTAGAATGGCTTACCCGTAACCTTTTGACCTCTCATCAAAGTTCTTATGAGAAGGCCAATGTGAATTTAGGGTTGGATCAATTGCAAAATTATAGCTTTGCTTGATTTTTCATGGGGACATGTTTTTACCCCTTCTTACCATTTTTTCTCTTTCTCTTGGAGTTTTATGTTTTTTTTCTTTTTCCTTCTACTTTTTTCTTTGAGAAATGCTAGCTGCAATATGCTTATCATCAAGTGGACTACATGCCACAATATGGTCTTTGCTTAGAGGCAACCACGTCACATTGGTAGGATAGGTGTTTCCTCCTCGGGATGAGTTGCATTACATCTACTTGGACTTTGACCAACCCACAAAGGCCCCCTATGAGATGAGTTGCATTATGTCTGTCATGGGTTCTACAGTTGACTAAAAGAAGGTGATGAGTCACGATTTAGTCAACTGTGATATCACGTATGCGATATCGTGTACGTGATATCGCAGCCTATCTCCTCATCTATAAATAAGAGGTAGAAAATTTCAATAAGCAGCTTTTGTCAATTCTTAGTTTAAGTGTTAATTTTTAGTAGTTCTTTCTCTCAACCCTTTTCCTCCTAGTGTATGCCTACAATGTGGTGATTGTAATTGTATAGAACCTTTATTCGAGTGTGACGCACTTGGACATGCACATGACTAGAAATAAAGATCAAGATTACTTCATCATTGCAACATTCACTTAGCTTATTTATTTATTTAATTGTTAATTACTACTTTCGTAGTTAAATCTCTTCTCACCCTAAACTCCTGTTAAACATGGAACGAGTATGACTTTATTACGAGCATTTAAGTGTGACTACTTGGTAACCCAGTAGCTTACCTAGGATCTACACTTGGTAATCCTAGTGGTAGTCATGCATGAAGTCCAAGATGTGTACGGATGATTGAGGAACAGATGCTCATCGCACTTAGGCCAGCTTAGATATTCTCTCACCCTTTCTCTCTTAGCTTAGTTAATATTATCTTCCATTGTCTTGAGGAGTAGCATTAGCATAGAAACACATCATATACCTTATTCTGGACTAAACCATATGTGACAAAGATAACACTAGTCCAAATGGGAAGACAACAAACTATGACCTAAGGATAACTGTCTAGATACCACAACTAGTCTGTCTGCAGAGTTCGACTGGATTGCGCATGAAACACTTGTATTCACATAGTTGAGTGTAGGGGTACCTCACCACTCATCATTGGCACCGTTGCTAGGGATGGTGCTAGTTATCTAGGCTAGTTATATCATACAAGGTCATTGTATAGGAATTAATGATATATCTTTTAAGAATAAATCATTATAAAAAGTCACATATAAATTCACACACAATTTCACAACCATGCCTCTCTTACAAGACTATGATAATGCCATACCTAGTGAGGAAGTTCATTGGAGAACCAACGAACTATATGACAATGAAGATTGGAGTACGCAACCCAAGATGGGGGTTTTTTATAAACATAAACAAAAGCAACATCATCCCAACGCATGAGAGCATAACTTACCTAATGACGATGAACCCCTACTGGACACTACAAGCATAAGGCAAATACAAGAGGCTGTTCAAATCTCCTGTAGGCATCGAAAAGAGAGTTGTCTACCTAGGCTCGATTTAAAAAACTTCCCTAATTTCTTAGGAGGCTATGACTTAGATCGACATCAACATTTACAAGCCTTCTATGATGCCTATGCATGGAACAACATTGATAATGGTTGGCAAAAACTTAAGCTCTTTCCTATGACACTCATTGGCCAAGCAAAAGTATGGTATAGATCATTAAAACCAAATTCAATATGACGTTGGCCAACAATGGTAGAACTCTTTAATGAAAAATATCAAACCTACGCAAGAGTGTTATCCTTGAGGAAACAAATCCAAGAGTGGAAACAAGCACAACATGAACCCTTAGACATGGCCTTAGAAAGATATTATGCACTATTAAACAACTATCCAAGCCGTGAGTTCTCCGAGGAAAGGCTAATGTACCATATCATTGATGGGCTTCATGATGAAACAAGAGAGACCCTAGGGATGTATGCCCAAGGTCAACTATACAAACTACAAACCCATCAAATCCAAGAGCTTATTAATCAGGTAGAAAAATAAGAAGGAGAAATGGCTAGATGGGAGAGTGTTGAAAAACATCAACGGGACCAAAATCTCAACTTAATAAAGGTTCATAATCAAAAAAAGGAGAAATCAACCTACCACAAGGGGAAAGAACTATCTTTGCCGTTACAAAAATCATTAGAGGAAGTCAATCCAAAGATCAATAAGATGTTGGAATGGAAGTATAAAAAGTGCGGAGAATATATCGATATCATTAGAGATAGAGTTTTGACAACTCAAGAAGTAGGAAAAAGTATCATTAGACAATCGGAAAGAAGGGATAAGGGAAATAAGAGATCAACTGCCAATCACATGTATGAATTAAACATTTGCCTGTACGATCATCCCAACGGCCAATGCCCAATCTTGTTACATTTATATGAGCATTGGGAAAGCACGTTACATCCCGAGTTCGTACAAAGATACTATGTTCGATCACAGTGGAAACAATCCCAGTCATGGGGGAAGTCACCCCTAAACTGGAGATACCCTTCATATCATCCAAATTCAAATGCTTATCTAGTCCAATACCCTATTTCTCCAACTAGGCCAACATACTCTATCTCACCGCATTATTCTTCTCCTCAATACTATCAGCCCATGTCCTCAACAAAACCACCGCCTTGTGCACCTTACACTTCTTCTAATTTTCAAAATTCTCATCCTTTCCCTCCTTCTACATTGTTAACAATTGCTCCTAAGGTGTTTGCACCATAGCAACAACCCCCAAACGTTACTTGTGCTACTCTTGCCAACAGCAGTGAGAGACCTCAGCAACATCGAAGGTGTCCCTTCTTTAGAAATGATCATAGGAAGGGACAACACAATTCCACGGCCACTACATCCTCCAACTTAGCACAATTCCAACCATTTGGTGCACCCTTATCTTTGAACCCAACTCCTCATGTTACTTCATCAGGGCCACCAATTAACACTCCAACAACCATACGGCCCAATGAACATAGTCATGGAAGGAAACATCACGATCCTTGCATACCATCTTACGATCACAAACATCATAGTGGGTCACATCTTTACCCAAGAACCACAACTTACAAATTGCCCCACTATGCTTACTACAATCAAGTGTGTGAACCCTAATGGGGTAAGTATGACCAAGTTCCAATATTTCCAACATGTAAGGATCCTCATCTTTCAAATATTAATCCTCATAATGCTCAAATGTTTAGTTATGGGGGATACCCCCCATTCTAGTAATAAGAAAGATTAATAACCACTCTTTATTTTCTTCAATTTTACAACTTT
This sequence comes from Gnetum montanum, assembly GCA_015680685.1. NCBI lineage: Eukaryota > Viridiplantae > Streptophyta > Gnetopsida > Gnetales > Gnetaceae > Gnetum > Gnetum montanum. The sequence goes on along the minus strand of MNCI01037235.1, from coordinate 422,713 downwards.
TTTTGTTTTCCAAGTTTTTCTTTTGTCTTTTTGTATTTTTACATTTTTATAAGTAATCTTATCTACAAATAAAACACTCATGTGGATCGTTGGTTGAGGTGTGTTCTATGTTATCAAGTCTCGAATGATCAATTATTTGGACAGTGAGCCCATTACACCCACTCATCCATTCTACAAATAAGAGGTTCTATTCAGAGGTACTGTGATATTCTTGACATTTTTGAAACTTAAAATTAATTTTATCTTCATTGTATCCAGAATGAAGAAGGATGGACCAAGAGGGAATGATTAGGTGTGACATCAAGGGGATTCTCTTTGGTGACATCTATGGGAGTTATCATGCAATGTGGTTGTACTAAGATCCTTGTAGATCTAACAAAAAATGGGAGTAAGAGTAATCAAAAGGCACTCAAAAATCCAATGTTGTTCTAGGGGATCCCACTAGAAAGACATGCACCCATGCCGAAAGGTTGGTGGCTTCTCTGGATTTAGCAATCGAAAAAAAAAGAAAAAGAAAAAGAGAGGAAGTGCCACAAAAGAAAAATCACTCCTTCCTTGAACAAAATGCCAAGTGATCGTATGCCTTGGTGTTTTGGTACTCTCATAGTTGCTCATCATGGGATGAAATAATGTGGTGTCACTAATCAGAGGAATGGACTTGGTCCTGATCTTGGAATGACAAGTTAATGACACATTAATCATGCTTTACATGCAAGATTCACTATGCCCTAGGTTAGTTACCTCATGTCCTAATCTCTACAATCCCTTCTATAGTTCGTCTTATCTTACTATTCATGTAATTATAGCTCATGTCGTGTGTAACATAGAATTCTTACCTAATTCTAGTGATATTTACATGTGTGTGTTTTGAGCAATCAGTGTGGATTACATTTAACCCTTTTAGTGCCCACAGACACTTTTAAGTGTGGTTACACAAGGGCATTATAGGTTGGAACCTTCTTTGGGGAGGATCCACTTGTGTAATCTTTTGTAATTTTCACTTATGACATAGCTCACACACACCATTTCTTAACCTCAGCCAATTTTTCATGACATCCTTTCCCTACTACTATCCCTCTGCATTACAACATTCCTATGTACCATCACATAGCCTTTTTCTCTATAGCCTTTTTCTCTACCATCTGAGGTCCTTACTGATAAATTCCATACCATCATAATTATTTGTGCCTTTCAAATTAATTAAATTACCCTAGAACCTCTTAACAATAGCCCCATGTCCTTAATTATCATTTTTTATTCCAAAAATACCTTAAAAAATTTGGTATCTTTTGTTGTGCCCAATATCACTAGGGTCGCAATATCGTGTACACAATGTATCATACGCGATATTGTGTCCCATCCGACCTATATATAGGTGACCCCCCGCAACACTTAGCCTCATTTTTTCAAATCACATAGGGAAATTTTTTAAATTTTTCTCTACAACTTATGAGTATGACACCCTTGCTTTTCTACCTATATCTCACTTGCTAGTACTCCGATTTTAATTCCATCTGAACCTACTTGAACCCGAAGTGTTCAGCTTAGTCATGGGGGAGGGACACATGCCGAATAGTGCATAAATTTTTTGAATTTTTCATCACCTAAAGGACATTATCAAGGGTAATTAGCTATAACATTCAGAATAATTGTGCTGAAAACAATTGAATCCCCTTAAGTACATCGGGAAACTAAAAATTGGAAACCACCTAAGTAAAACGGATCCACTATTATAACCTTTCAGGAAACATCACACAGAGATAAAATAATTTAATTAATTAAGGAAAGCAGTAATGTATAACTTAACTTCAGAAGCAATTGTACTAACACTTGACCCCGTGTGATTGCAGATGGCCCTGAAACGTGGACAACAGGAAGGTCCTACTCAAGGTGGAAGTAAACAACCTAGGAGAGGCGAAGAACAAGTCCCTGCCAGACAACATGTAGAAAAAGAGGAACAATCATTTAACATTCATCAAGAGAACCCTCCTACTGTATAGTTCAGGCAGGCAAATGGAAGAGCTACTATAGCACCTGAATAGATACAACATCTCACGTTGCCCTAGGATTATGTTCAGGCCATCCACGAAAGGTCCACATTTACTGTGATGATTGTGGAATTAAATTTTGAATCTTTTGTAGAGTTTGCTCTTGAGGCTATTGGGGATCACCTTAAAGGATCTCCCTTATGGCCTACCATCTCTGAAAGCAGTGCCTGGTACCTAGGGGAGATGTACTAATTCTAGCACAATAGAGAACAAGGCACCACGATCAATATTTGTGGTGTGATAGTCAATTTCTCCATATACACCATTTTGGAAGTATTAAACCTTCCAAATATAGGGCCCAAGGCTGCTCAGTTTTCTACCCATTCAGACCCTGATGTGCAATGAGTTTGGTTGGAAAGGGCATATGGTAGGGACAAGACATTTGGGGAGTTGATGACAGAAGAGCGGATCTATTTCAAAATTGGAATGTATCACCTCTTCCCCATGAAGGGCTTAAAATGAATCTCAACATATGTAGCTAGAGGATGTTCAGTGTTGATGGAAAAGGTTAACGCTAACCTACCTCATCTATACCTTACAAAGATCCTATGGCGGTTTGAGGAATGAAAGACAGGGAAGCTTGCCTTACCCTTCCCTTGTCTTATCAGGAAGTTGTGCCAACATGCTGGTATTAGAGGATATACTAATGATGTCCTTTGAAAAGTCCAAAATGCTTCATATGCTAAACTGTTAAATCCACCATTCGTAAGGAAAATCACTGGTGAGACGCTGGGACCAAAACAAGAAGAAGAATAGACGGCTGGACCAACTACAACTCAACTTGCAGGAGCCGGCCAACTTCCAAGTATAGGACCCAGCCAACAATAGAAAGTAGGGCCTAGCATAGACCATGATCAAACACCACTACCACAAGATTACAGACTATCAATGAGCCATATCAGGGCCATTGTTGAGACGGTCAGTTGGGGAAGTCATGATGATGCAAATCTTTTTTATGTCATTGATGATTCCATACAACCCATAATTTCTTTGGATCGTGTAAGGGATGAAGTGTCTATTCACATAGAAGGAGAGGAAAGTACTTGGTCACAACAAATCTCAGGAAACATAGCATCTTTCCAAGTGTAATTAGAAACTAGTGAAGGGGCCACTGTGGTGGTCATGCAACACTAGGATGCCACGGGAGCTACAGAAGTGGTCGCAAACCACATTAAAGAATCATTCAATGTACCTGTTGTGCTACCGGTAGATCTCGCAAGAGCATGGGATGCTCAAACTTTGGCCAAAACCTCAATGACTCCTGTAGAACATGAGGATGCGCTTGATCGATTGTTACAAACAGGATAGATAGTGACATCCCTATTTGACATCCCTCACAAAGTTATAACAATTCAATCAAACCTCATTTCCACTAAGGGAATGTTTATCTTAATAGAAGTAAGGGTCGAGCATGTTGAAGAAGAGGTGCAAAAATTACAAGAAAAGATCGTAGCCCTACAAGCAGTAGAACAGGACCCTTTGCAATTTGTTCTCACAAAATAGTTGGACAATTTCAAAACTAAGCAATTAACTAAACTACTAATGGGGAATAAGAAGGTGGCTGAATTAAAAGAGAAGGCTATTTCGGATGCCTCTGTAGCATAGCCACAAACTCATGCGCATATCAAGGCACTCAAGGCCTTACAGGAAGAAAACAAGCAGCTTGTTGCTAACAACCTTTGGTTGACTGCTATGGAGAAGCAAAAGAATGTTCTTAAAGAACATTTTTATCATTTGTGAATAGTTCATCTGAGTCAACCAAGACATGAGTCATTTAGCTAGGGAGAATCAAACCCTATCAATGGAGGAGGTATGTGCGAGCTATCAAAAGACAGCTATCGAAATAAGCACATGGAAAAATGAGGCTAAATAAAATGAAAAGCTAAAGGAGCACTTTCAAGACCAGGTGGGGATGTACAAATAGATCCTTGAGAAGGAGATCCATATGGCCAAGGCCCATATCAATGCTATCAGTGCTCAACACATTGACTGGCAGGCCATATTGGACACATATGCATTAGTCCACCAGGGGGAAGTTAAGAACCAGGATCTTCAAATCCAAGATCTTACAGAATACATGGAGTTGGTGAACCTGTAGTATGCTAACCTTGCCATGTTAATAGCAGGATTCTTGAGGATAGAGCTCAAACAATAGGTAGCTACCACCTATAGCAAATATGAAATATAATTTGTAGAATGCAAGAAGTCATTGCAAAAACTGGAGATTGCAAATTCTGAACTTGAGGTGGTAAAGGTAAGCTACTAGGGATAGAAAGGTGTTGCAATGGATTTGGCTCGATGACTTGTAGATTTTCAAGAGTACAGAGACAAAGCCAGAGCCTACGAGGAGGAACGACGAGTGTTTGCAGTTTGGTATGTTAGGGCTAATCAAATGTTTTTGTGACTACGCTGCCCATGGGAGGTGTCGACTTCATCAAACATCAAAAAATTAGCATGGATGACACAGGATCCCTAAATCGAAGAGGAGAAACTCCAGGCAATACTCCAACGCCATCAAGCCCCAAAACCTGGAGCACAAGACAAGGGGAAAGCACCTATGGAGGAGCCACTGCCATTAGGAACTACATGAGTTCCAACCATTTTGTAGATTTAGAACATTCTTTGTGTTGTGTCTCAATTTGTTTTTGATTCCACATTATGGTATAAGCCCATTTTCACCATCCAATAATTCCATACCTATCCACTATGTAATCAATGGAGCTTGTTCTCACTGTAACTCAAGGACAAGTTTTCATTTTGTCGTAGGGGTATGATGAGTTGCCATTTAGTCAACCACGATATCACATATGTGATATCATAGTCTATCTCCTCATCTATAAATAAGAGGTAGATAGTTCTGATAAGCATCTTTTGTCAATTCTTAGTTTAAGTGTTAAGTTTTAATAGTTCTTTCTTTCAACACTTTTCCTCCCAGTGTATGCCCGCAGTGTGGTGATTGTAATTGTATGGAACCTTTATTCGAGTGTGACGTAGTTGGACATGCACATGATTGAAAATAAAGATCAAGATTACTTCATCATTGCATCATTCACTTAGCTTAATTATTTATTTAATTGTTAATTACTGTTTTCGTAGTTAAATCTCTTCTCACCCTAAACTCCTGTTAAATGCGGAATGAGTACGACTTGATTACGAGCATTTAAGTGTGACTGCATGGTAACCCAGTAGCATACCTAGGATCTATGCTTGGTAATTCTAGTGGTAGTCATGCATGAAGTCCAAGATGTGTACGGATGATCAAGGAATGGATGCTCATCACACTTAGGCTAGATCAGACATTCTCTCACCCTTTCTCTCTTAGCTTAGTTAATATTATCTTCCATTGTCCTTAGGAGTAGTATTAGAATAGAAACACATCATATACCTAATTCTAGACTAAACCATACATAACAAGATAACACTAGTCCAGATGGGAAGACAGTGAACTGCGACCTAAGGATAACTGTCGAGATACCACAACTAGTCCGTCTATGGAGTTTGACTAGATCACGCGTGAAACACGCGTGAAACACTTGTATTTGTATGGTTGAGTGTAGGGGTACCTTACCACTCATCAGAAGGGTACCATGTACATCAAAGAAGCTTGCAGGAAAGGTAGAAAAATGTAAGGTAAAGGGACAAATGCAAGTACACTATAGTAGGGTAATAGGAATGTGCTCTTTTAAGTGGCTTGGTGAGTCCAACTAAGCACATGAAAGCAATGTGGTGACTTGTCACTATGATGAAGTGCATCTTTGAACAACTACCTCTAGGGCTTCATCTTGTAAACAACATAATGAAGACAAGAAAATGACCACACAACATGAGATAAGAGCAAACTGCTAGTTGCAAGGGTGCTGCAAGTGTTGTGAGTGCTAGATCAATTGCAAGAGTGTTGTGCTAAAGTAGGAAGGCCAATGCAAGTATAGGAGCTAGAGGGCTAAAAAAGCACTAGCAACCACACCAAAAAAAAGCATCCCAAGAAGGTCAACAAAGAAGCTAAGGCCAATGGTGATGCAGGTGCTTGAGACTCTACACTAAGGACAAAAACTTGAAAATCCAGCAAAATGGTAGACAACCAAGATGTTGAACATGCTTCCAAGCCCAGGTAGTGGTGAGGGCTAAAGAATGGTGCAAGATGGCTAGGCCATAATACTATTGGTACTCCAGCAAGTGGTGTTGATAGTGAGAGCTCCAATCAATAATGAAATACCCAAGGCTAGTAATGCTATTAACATAGCCTATGGGTGGTACTACTGGCAATGGTGGTAGTAGCTCTAAAAGGTCAACAAAATGCCCAATGACATCTCTAGAGGATTAGGAAAATGCCAAGGGTGGTAATATTACAAATGTCCTAGAAGTCTCTTTCTTGATGACATGAGCTCCATTTTTGGAACTACAACACCCCATCCCACCCTGCCCAAGAGGTGTGGATAGATGATGGAGGATTAGAAGTATTCATGCTCGCTTGTCCATAGAAATTTGCATGTTGAGCTGTGTGTGCTAAACTACGAACCTAGTTTAAGCTCTTGATAGATTGTAGGCTATACTAGTTTAAGGTCCTAGTAGACTATGAACCTAGTTTAAGGTCCTAGTAGACCATGATGTGCTATTTTATAGTCTTAGCATACTACTATGTGCTAGTTTAACATTGTAGTGGAAAATGGATGTTGTGCTAGTTTAACATCATGATGCAAGGATAAGTTATGCCAGTTTATAGTCATAGAGAACTTGCTATGCTAGTTTATAGTCATAGTGGACTCGTTGTGCCAGTTTAGCATCATAATAGATTCTCTATGCTAGTTTATAGTCATAAAAGATTTGCTATGCTAGTTTAATGTCATAATAGACACTTACTTACCTTGCTTTATCATTGATGTCATGTTGTATACTAGGCATAGTATGGCTTCAGGTACAAATGGTTAATTGGATTAGCAAACTCATTGCCATCTAGATTAACAATCTTGAATGCTCTATTGTCATACACCTTGGTGACCAAGAAAGGCCCTTCCCAGTTGGCTAAGAATTTATCTGTGGGTTTGCAAATGGCCTTGAGGACTAAGTCCCCTCTCCTGATCGAGCATTGATGCTGATTATGATGGTGATTTTGCTATTTCTTTTCTTGATACCATTCAATGTAGTCAAGTGTTTGCAAGCACTCCTCCTCTATAGAGATGAGGTCAATGATTCTCAACTTATTGTTTTGAGCTTCATCAATGAAGCTCAAGAGGATCACATGAAATGATGGAACCTACAATTCAAGAGGTAAAATTTCTTTAGATCCATACATAAGGCTATATGGAATCTTACTTCTTGTTGTTTTTCATGTTGTGCAGTAGGCCCATAGTGCATAGATCAACTGCTTGTGCCATTGTCAATTTTTGTTAATGAGCATCTTATTTAGAAGGTGCAACATGATCATGGTGTTGGAGCATAACAAGGTTGGGTGGCACTGTGAAGAGGGCATGGTGCCTAGGGTGAGGGTGCACTGCAGTGGTGGGAGCAGTAATTAGTTTTTTTCTTATTTTTTGAAATTTTTTTTGGACACTTTGGGCTACGCTCCCAACCATTAGAAATTTCTTTTTTTATTTTTGCATGTTTTGGGGAGCTACGTTCCCTGGGTAGCATAGCCAATAGTTAGAAAGAATTTCATGTTTTTGGGGGCTATGCTCCCTAGAAAGTGTAGCTAATAGTTAGAATTTTTTTGATAGTTATCTGGGCCTAGGAAGGGATAATCCAAAGTTAGAATTTTTTTCATGAACACCCTGGGCTACACTGCCCAGAGTTAGCAAAAAAGTGAAAAAATTGACAAATGTAGTAATAGAATGTCAAATGCAAAAAATGCTAAGTGTGAGAATCCAAAGTGCTAAAATGCTATATGTGAAACAAAATGCAAAGTGTACTAGAGCTTTTCAAAATGCCAAACTACTAAAATATGCAAACTGAAACAATGCACAACATGCAAACGTGAGGCAAAAAGCTAATGCTATGTTAATGTTGTACCCCAGTGATTACCAAGTGTGTCAAATATGTGTATTGATGTCCTATATCCACAAGGCCCACAGGGGACCCTAAGGACATATTTTTTGCTAAATTATGCTAATCTATATTAACTTTGCTAATTTTGCTAAGTGTAATTTAATGTGTTTTTGTGCATCCAATGTATACTAAGGTTTTTTTTGTTGCTTTTGTAGTTGTAGGATATTGTTAAAGATGATCCTCATCATGGTGGAGCTCGTTGGCATTTACTATTGTATGAGTGAGCGTATTCCAAACACACCTGCTCTAGACACATAGTTGGGCTACCAGGTAGTATGGTTTCGATTGGGAGCAAGCAAGTTTCTAGAATTCCTACTCCAACACTTCAGTGTGATGATGTGATCACACTTAGTGGAAGAAGCTACTAGTGTCATCACGGAGACATTGCGACTTGGTGCAATCCAAAAAATTCTAAGGTTCATGTCCAATGAGCACACTACTAGTGATGGAAAAGTAGGAGGTTTAGGCTAAGCACTTAGAGGTAGTAGGCCTTTGTCTAGGATTTGGTAGATGCCAAAATTTAGTTGTTATAGTAAGAGAAATAGTCTCTTTATTACTCAGCGCATGCAAACCCTATTTTAGAACCCACCTGGTATAGTGTACTGTGCAGGAGGATAAGTGTTCTTATGATTTTTGCATTATTCATTTGGCTATTGGCTCATACAAAGGTGCTAACTACTCATGTTTATTACTAGGTTTAGCATTGGTGTGCATGGCTTGGATGATGAGGGGGGGGAGTGGGGGGGGCGGGCTTTAAACCTAACTTGTACTACCCTATAGAAATTTTTAACTTGCAAGAGAATTCATGTAGGGGTGATCGGGCAAATTGGGTCCAACTTGGAAAAATACCCTTGTCAGTATCCAAAGGCCTACAAGAGGTGTTGGACCCATGGCTAGTTGGATGTGGAGTGGGTGGATGATGACCTAGCATCGAGGAGGCATTGTTTATACCACCACCATCATGCATACCTTTTGTCCCACATAAGCAGTTTATTAGTTTGCTCTTGTGTGTCTGCTACCTTGCCTTTTTGCATGATACTAACATTGTTTTCTTTGCCTATATTGCAGCTATAGTCACTTCAGGAGAGGTCACAGTGGTTTTTATGGGTTGCACTGAGGCCACCCTCATCATGAAGTATGGTGATGGTGAGGGTGCACAACATTGGTTGTGCCATGAGGCCCCAGTCAAGTTGACCAATAGACTTACATAGGCTAGGCTGATGGGCCTTTTCTTGGCCCTTAGCCCATGAATCGTAGTGGCCAAAATGATTGCTATCATTAATTTCTTTAGCAATGATGCTCATCACTTTGTCATGGAGGTACGTGGTGTAAGGGTGGTCTTGGACCTCATTGATTGACTTCTTCGTGGGTTTCTTTGTCCTCCCCTTTGATGGCTTGTTGATCTTTGATAAGACCAATAGAGAGGTGGACCACTAAGGTGATATCGAGGAGTGGCTAGGAACTTCTCAATCTTGCAAAGACATACTTGTTAAGAATGTCTAGGTGCTAGTGGTCTATGAGCTTTACCCTCTCTTCCGTGCCCATGCATTTCTGAAGTTACTCTTCCAAGGGAAAATCATTAGGGTGGAGTAAGCTTGAGTGATGAGGGACGTGCTGAAGGAGGACACAAGGTACAACTAGGCCTCTCACCTAGCTAATAGCATGCATGTCAAGATTATCAAGTTGCAGCACAACATCCAGGCGAGGTCACATGTGCACTTCACATTGTTTGTAGGATTCCTACAAAGATTTGTGGAGTTTTTAATGGCTTGCGAGGATAGATGATGGGTGGTGCAAGACTACACACAGCTCTCAAAGGCATGGATCAAGCACCTATTTGCTACTAAGCAAGTGTAGGACCCCTCAAAGGTGATTGGTGAGTCATTTTAATGACTAAAGGTCCCTTAGGGTGATCTCAGTACTTACATGATAGTGCAAGTGAGCCCCCACCGGCTAGTATCAGGAACATGGCCAAGGCAGAGTGTTACATTTCTAAGATAGTGGAACCATAGGCCACATTCTATAGAGGAGCCTGCATGAGAGGTTAACAAGGTAAGTGGTAAGAAAATTTTCTTGAAATTTCGTGACTTGCACATGGATGTTGTAGGTTAGTAGTTATTGAATGCATTTTTTGAATTTTATGTGTTTATATTTTTATGTTTTTTATGCTATGATATGCTATGCTAGATTATGCTAATTTCTTATGATAATTGTTAAAATGTTAACCTTGACATATGTGTGCATTGTTGAAATTAGATGAGAGGTTTGCCAGAGAAGTGGCAAAAATAGCAGAAGAGGAGGTTCTTCCTCAAATTGAGGACATAGAAGGAGGAGCTATGTGAGGTTGCAAAGGTACTCCAACAATTAGAGGAGGAGGAATTACTTCACCCTAATGAGGGTAATTTTGACAACCTCTTTGATGGTGTGTAGCTAGGTGATCCTCCCATTCTCACACTTAAGGGTTTGCTAGGTATGTGCTTTGCATTATCATATGTTACTAACCTCTTTCTGCTCTTGCACCTTTGGATGTTTGATTATTGCTAAATATGTTTTTGTGTTGCAGCCACAGAGATACCTGCTAGTGGTCCAGTGTTCACTTTTACCTACCACATGGAAACATGGGTAGAGGCACCCAACAAATTTACCTTTGTGGAAGGTCTGGTTGAGAACATGATGGACTACCTATAGTAGGTGGATCCTGAGCTCAATATGCTCATGATGTTTCTTTGTTGTGTTGCTATACCGATTTGATGCTTAGTCTATGGCTAATGTTGTTTTTCTTATTGTATGCCAATAGGTTCTAAGCTTCATTGGGATCTGAGAAAGGTGGCCAAGGTGGATGTCATCCTTGAGTTTTTTCTTGAGGTGGAGCAAGTGCCCTACCACATGTATGAGGTAGCAAGTAAGTGCATGCTTTCATGTGAAAAATCGTTATGGGTTTGCAGGTGCACTAACATGTACCTATGGAAGTGGGTACACAAGCTCCAGGATAGGGTGGTGAGCTAGGATCCTAAGATGGAGGGACTTGCAATCCTATTATGATTTTCTTACGGCTAGTGCACAAGCGCATAGTACCTGGTAGATAGCTAAGATTGACTATGCTAGGTACTAGTCAGCAATACGGGGCAAGAACGAGGCCACTAAAGAAATTATCAAGCAAAGGTTGTAGATGGACTTGCTAGCTAAGAAAACCAAGATTGGAGGGATCATGGCATAAAAGTGTATCAATGAGGGAAAAATTAGAAGAACCACAAGCACCACTATAAGAACAAGTGAAATGCATACCTTAAATGGTACAAGGATGAGTCTATGGAATGCCATTGTCGTGATGTGTTCCTTGAGGTGATTGGTGGGACATGGGCTTATGAGTTGTTCACTTGTCATGTAGTGATGAGTGGGTCTCCAAAGAGGTAGATTACTATGCCCTCAGGGAAGGTTTCCTCTACCACATTTTCAATGGAGCCTCTTGCATGGACCATAATGGACAAAGGCAAGACCCTTATGGGTATTGACTTTGGCCAGGAGGACTAGATGTGGCTATTAGAGGTCAAAATCCTTTGATTCTTGGAGGAGGGACTTGATAGATTACCTCTAGAGATGGATGTGGGACCCTCTCAAGTTTGTTGTTGTTTGTTGTTATTTTGTGCTTTTTATGTTAGTTTTACATGTTGTGAATTTTGTGATTAATTTTTTGTTTTGTGTTGCTTTGAGCAGGCTCCAAGTGATGTCGTAGGCCCCAACAGAGTAGTAGAGGAAGAGGAAGAGGAGCCTCAATCCCCATTGAATACCATTAACTGAGCAGTCCTGATGTAGCCCTATTTTTGGCCAATTTTGCATTTTAGCAATTTTTTCTATACAATCATGTCATGTATTTTATTGGTGAATTAATGGTGATGTAATGATAAACTATTTTTGCTATGTAGATTGCATATTATATATAGTTTTGAGTTCATTTTGCTAAGTATTACATGCTAGTAATGCAATAGTTTAATGCAATTAGGCCCTTTGTGAGCCCCATGCCAGTTTAGGACCATTGCTAGTTTATGGCCATTTTGGGCTATGACTATTACTAATTTAAGGCCATTTCGAGCTATGACTATTGCTAGTTTAGGGTCATTTCAGGCCACGAATAAAGAGAAAAGGTGTTGCCAGTTTTAGGCCTTGGTGGGCTGCAGTGATAGTTTTAGGCCATTCTAGGCTGATGTGATGAAAGAAAAAGGGTTACCAGTTTTAGGTCGTAGCAAGTTGTATGTTAGTTTAAGGCCTTTTTGGGCCATGGCGATGCAAGGAAGGTGGCCAGTTTTAGGCCATGATGGGCCATATATATTTTTTGCAATTTTGAATTTTGTAATTTTTATGTATTTTAGCATTTTTTTAATGCATAAGAAAACTAAATGAAAATGCATAGGTAAAAGAAATGAATGCATAATAAAGTAACTTATGTAAAATGCAAGTAATCATGCAAAATGTAACTACTTAAGCATAAGGCAAATAGGGCATGCAGAGATTAGGGACAAGTAGGCACCTAGCACATGTTAAACTAAGGGGATGCCGTAGTCATGTAGTTGCTTCCTAACCCAATGTGGGTTGGGGGGTGCGTAGGGTGTAGGTAGCATGAGGTGATATTTTCCTAGACCTTCATCTATGATGCTGAAGGGAAACTCTACGCAGAGAGCTTTCTTGGGGAGGTTGTCAATCTCTTTTGGTTCCTCGGGTGGGTCTACTGAACAAGGTTAACCCTCATCCTTCACAAGCAGCATGTCATTAGAGAACTCTACCTCTGATCCTTATTCTATGTTAAGGTTGTTGATGGTTGGGAGGGCTGCATTGTCGCCATGTATAATCACTTCTCCACCTTCATATGGAAGGTGGATTTCTTGGTGGATGGATGAGGAGATAGCCTATAATTGGGCTAGCCAGAGCCTTCCCAGGATTAGATTGTACACAAGCATCTCCTTAATGACAATGAATTCAGTTCTTGTGGGGAACTGCTCCCCTACCACAAAAGCTATCGTGACTATCCTCCTTATGAAAATGCATGATCCGTTAAAGGACTTCAAGAACATTGTCTTTGTGGGTTTGATTTGGTTAGTGAGACCAAGTTGATTAATGACTGGGAATGGAATGATGTTAGTTGCTGCTCCATCATCAATGTGCACCCTACAAATCTTGCATTACCCTACGCGGATTATTATGAAAATTTGTGCAATGATAACTTGACCCTTTTCATCACCTCATTGCGAAACACTAGAGATGTTGAAAATTTTTAGGGACCAAAGGCTCATTTGATGTGCTATTGATGGATTTCTAAGGAGCTCATAGTAGCGGTCATGATGCTTGCGAGCATCTTTAGACATCTACTTATACTAGATGTGCCAAACGTTAAGTAGGTGATCTAGGAGCTTCAATGGCTTGATGGGCAACAGTGTGTACTTTGAGTGGTCCTTACACTCAAAGTGTGACCTTGGGGTAGCTTGTTCCATGATCATTGGTGGTACAGACTGGTTGGTCACTATAGTGCCAGAGCTGGATACCTTATTATTGGTTGGGGCCTTGGGTGCCTTGGCCATTGGTTTGGTGTTGTTCAACTTGGTCTCATTGGCCACCATTGTAATGGTTGTGATTGCCTTGCCCTTTCTCTTATCTTTCCTTACATGTGCATTTTTGTAGGCCACATAGGCTAGGTCCTTACTAGCTTTCGCTACATCCTAAATGCTCTCTGTTTGAGTAAACACTTGGCTCAAGGAGTGTGGGACAAGGTAGTACAACTTTGACTTAATAAGGTCATTCACTGCATCTTTAAAGATGGCTAGTAGGTGGGTTTCTATGATGGCTCATGAATTTCATTAAGTGTGGCACTCCAGTGCTGGATGAATTTTTGCACGGGCTAAGTGGCCCTTCTTGATCTACATTAGTTGATCTAGGGTCATCTTAGACTTCAAGTTGTACTTGAAGCAAGTGAAAAATTAACTTAGCAATTCCTCCAAGGAAAATATGGAGGCCTTGGGAAGTGCATGGTACCAGTCTAGTGCCTTGTTAGTCAAGGACATGACAAATGCAGGGATGACTATGTACAGCCATGCCTGTTATCAAAGGCATTCAGAATGGAAGGTCACTAGATGGATGTTAAGATCCCATTCACCATTGTATTTAGTAAACTAGGGAATTTGAACTCCAATAGGTAGGGTCAATGATGGGATCACAGGATTAATTGGGTCATTCTAGTAGAAGTCCATCACATGGACCATTTTAGAGGAGGTGGCTTTCAATTTTTTAACCTCCTTGGTGAGCATTTAAATAAGCTCGAATGCTTGGTCTAAGATCAGAGTGGGAGTAACAGGCTATGTCAATTGTGCTACCTGCTATGTTTCTTGAGTGGCCCACAACCCTACTGTGCGCTACACAACCACGTGAGATGCCTATTGTATGTATTGTTGTGCATGCTGAACCATGGGCATAGAGGCTAGGGCCCACCACATAGTTGTGGCTTACACCATTTTAGGGGGCGTCAATGGAAGTAGTTGAACGTATGATGCCTAAGTTGGTGGTGGCTAGGACATTTGCACAGTGTGCACATAAGGCTGCATGGGCATGATAGTTGCCAACAAGAAGGATTGCGTAGACTATGCTGAGATCATGAAGGGAAGGATGGAAAATGGTCTTGCACCTTGATGCATGTGATGTATAAAGGTTGGGGTGATAGATGGTCTTGCACCTTGATGTGCATACACTTGATGGTTTGCCACCATAGGGGTTGACCTGGGAGGTGACAAAGGGGATGTAGCTACTTAGAAAAAGGCATATGGCTGGGACTATGAAAGGATGAAACTAGAGGTACCCTACTAGAAGGAGGCATAAAAGGGATTCTCGTTCTCCAAACGAGCCTCAAACTCATCATACCCATCCTATAGGGGCTCCTCATAATCAGTTTCTACATCATTCTTATTTGATCCACTCAATCGAACAAATTGGTGAAGCAGCCACCATAAGGTCTCGATGAGAAAAATGAAATTGTTGGGGGCAAGGAAGTACTCCCTCCCATTCCGATGTATGATTTATAACCCTATTTGGTGTTAATTTCTTGGTAGTCTAGGGATAGACCCACCTAGAGTTTCATGCAAAGGAAGTTATATTTTTCGTCATTGAGTACCATGTACTTGGGATTTTGGTTGCATATTCTAAGAGATTTCCTCTCTACCAAGGCAGATCCTCCGACCCCAAGAAGATCAATTATGATCTCCCATTAACCAAGTAGAACAAAAATCATGCTTAGGGTAGAGGTTGAGGGTTGCTTAGGGTTCATGATGTTATGCAAAAAATGCAAATGTTATAGATGCTTAAAAAATGGTTATGTATAGAAATGGTAAAAAAATGGTTAAGTAAGAAGATGCTAAAAAATGGCTAAGTCTAAAAATGTTGCTAAAAAAGCTAACTCTGGCATGCTATGCTTGGTATGCTAAGGCCTGCTACACTCTCACTTTGAGAGCTAGCTACGTTCTCTTGAGCACATAGAGTTTTGGCTAAGTACCAAAGATATGCCTTGGATTTCATCCAATGGGGTTCCAGGGGAACTAACAACTGGGTCCAATCCACACCAACCAACTCGTAGATAACTCTTGTGTTGGCCTATGATCCAGCTACTATTGTTGTAGGTCCATAGGGGTGTCAGGTCTATGCTAGCCTAAAGCTAGTAATGGAGGTGCAAAGAGCATTTGGAACTACCACTAAATGTAGAAAGAAATGGCATGACCCTTCTTCTAGTGATAGAAAACTATAGTGGCAGAAAATGTTAATGACTACAATGGTCACGCCAAGGGATCCATAGCCACAATATAGCACTAACCTTGCCCCCATCTGAAGGGTAATCACTGAAGAGGAAATATGGAGGCAGAGCACCTAGAATAGTCTTATTGATCAAATCGAGACTTACAGAGTGTTTCCATGAACAAGTGCTAGAGGGTTCACATAGTATTTTTGGTGGCACTAGGGCTAACTAAGCTTGAGCCTAGAGGATTTCTTGATGCAAGGACAATGATGCAAACATGAAAATACGTGTAAGATAGCAGAAAAATGAAAGTGAAATTCCAAATGTGAAAGAAAATTCTTGAAAATGCAATGTAGTTTAAGAGAGGAAGAATAACACCACCCTAAATGGGGGAGCATAGCAATTGCAGAATAGAGGTGAGGAGGTACATAGTGTACCGATGGGTGTAATGGGTAGAAAATTCATAGTCTTTGGGGTGTTTAGGCTATGAAAATTAACATCTGCTATGAGGTCTTCACCTACTGGGTTGGCTACCATAGTTGCACTTTTGGGTTGTGGTATGTTGTAGTGTGCAAAGGTGTCCCAAAGTTTCTCCAAGATGCTAAGCGTGTTTGGGTGCAAGAGTGCCAACGTCAAGATGCCAACTATTAAGTGAAAATACCAACTAGATGCTTCAAAATGTCAATCCCTAAAATGTAAAATGTAGGGGTATTTATAGGGTTAGGGTTGACATGAAGTGTAGATTGGGTGCCACATGGTAGGGGGTAGTTGAGGCTACACTAACTTAGCTATGCTTCCATTGGAACAACTGGTGCTACACTCTAGTGTGCTTCAATGGACCTCAAGAGACTGCCAGACTATGATTACACTACCAAGACTACATGTGCCAGAGTTGAAAAAACTACAATGTACCTACAAATAATGCAAAATAGTGCAATTTGGAGGCTACACTTTGGGGCTATGCTCTTCCCTATTTTGAGTGGGATCAAGTGTAGGTACAATATTAGGATAAATAGGGGGTGAAAAAGAGATGCAAATTTCTTATCTTGCTTACTAGAGAAGTGTTGGAGCTAAGATGAAGGCTGGTGCTAAGCTCTGGAAACTTTTGGTGGTTGTCCTGCTTTGCTATGCTAGCTACACTTTGGAGCATAGCCCAATAGTTAGGCAAATTTTACAAAAAATGAAGTCCAATGTTGGCTACACTAGCTACACTCTGGAGCATAGCAGGGAAAGTAAGAGCGTAGTACTGACACTTAGAAAAAATTGGCAAAACTTGTAATCTTCATCCAAGATATGCTATGGAGCATAGTAGAAGGGGTAGCCCCAAGCATTAGAAAACCTGCCAAAATGTTTCTTCTATGCTAAGCTAACTTGATAGCTTCTAGCTTAACACTTAGGCAAACTAGCCACTGAAGTGAATGCTATGTAGGCTATGCTCTAGAGCATAGTAGGGAGAATGGGAGCATAGCACAACACTTAGAAAAATTTTGCAACTACTGTCGACACTTAGAAAATTTTGCAAATATGGTTTTGTGTTGCATGTTATACTAACTACACTCTAGGGTGTAGTCCCAATAGTGGAAGCATGGGATAAACACTTAGAAAAAATTGACATGTGTTGACACTTTGGAAAATTTTCCATTAAGGTGCTATCACCTAAATTTGGTGGTTTTTCATGAGGTCCATCAATGGACACCCATTTACAAAGGTTGTAAGAAAAAATTTTTAACTTCAATTTCTCAAAAAATACATAGAGTTTTTTTATGAAAGTAAAATTTATAGAGTCCTAGAAAATTCAAGAACTTTATGAAATCATCAAAGATGATTTTGGAAAGCTCAAAAATTGAAAAATTAGATGGAGAATGTTTTCATTGAAGAAATTGCCTTAAGAAGCACATAGTTGGATGCAATAGATGGGGCGCACAAAGGTTTGGATTTTGAGAATGTCTAAGGATGAGGTACGTAACTAATCTAACCAAGAGATATCCAAGTGGGTCCTCCCCATAGTAGGCACATTCCCTTTTTACCCTTGCATAATCTCAACCTAAGGAGTCCATGGGCCCCATAGGTGATTAGTGGTTATGAAAGTTAAGGACCAAATCCTGGAAGAATCTACCTAAGAATTTAGGCATATCAAACCAAGACATCGAATAGGGACATGAATACCAATAGTGAGGTAAGTTATGAAAATCATAGATGGATGAGAGAGAAAGTGAAATGAAGTTCCTCATGAATTTTGTGGTTAAATGACCTAATAAAATCCATCCTTAGTCCATACCAAAAGCAACCATGTTCAGTGACTTTGCATTGTCACTCTAAGACTAGTCTAGCCCCTTGAGATACAAGAGTGCTTCCACAAATCAATCCCCATGTCTTATAGAGAAGAAATGAGAAGTAATGAGTGAGAAAGGGCCTTAGTTAGAGGGGACCTTCAACCATGCGTAACATGTCTTGTTAGTCCCATAACTAGTGATTGTAGCTCATTATTCTTTCTAAGGGATGTGTTTTGAATTCCTAGCATCATTTCATTTGTTTAATTTTTTCCATAATCATTTTTTTGTGTTTTGTATGTGTGTGTGTGTTTTTTTAATATGGGAACCACACCATGCAAAGACTTATTCAACTTCCTATTATTGGTCGACATAGAATGATAAGAAATTTATGAAAACACTTATGCACCCAAGTAAATAGAAGGATACAAAGAGTATCAAGTTCCATTGAAGTCACACCCTATTCAGACCTTTGAATCCTTTCCAAGTCTAGAAACTACCAAAGTCACAAGTTTATTAAATATTTACTTAATGAAAAGGAACCTCATATGTCCAAAAAAAATAAATACCATAGAGCTTGTGGATGGGTGGATGTCATGGACATACTACCTATTCCATAAAAACAAAACCATTTCTTAGTTATTGATACCAAAATTCAAAAATGTAAACCAGACATTAGTAATAAAAAATAATAAGTACAAACCACCATTAATAACACCTACAATACCACTGTGTCCTATTAGCACAAAGGACTTTATTAGCAAAAATTTAAAAAATCACACCCAAAATAAAGAAAATTATACAAGAAAGTGTGAAATATTCAAGAAAAATCAAATGTATCAATGATGGTGTAAAACAAAAAATGATGTAAAATAGGAAAAAATGTAAAAAACAAAGGTGTAACATAAAAAAAGTCTAAAATAAAAATGTGTTAAACAAAAAATAGAAAAACTAAGGAGCCATGTAAATGGTTAGCATGAATGGCCATCTTCCCCATGACTAAGTTAGAGGGAGAAGATCCAAAAGATTGAGTGAGGTTGTTCATCTGATAAGGTATTTGTTGCATTGGCTTGCTTGAGCTCATGGAAAGGTCTTATTTGTTGAATGTTGATCAACTAGTTTTTGTTTAAGCTCTCAGGTCTATAAATTAACCTAGCCCTAGAAGGAAAAGTTTCATCAATTATATAAGGCCCCTTCCACAATGTTTGAAATTTTGTTTATTGTAAAACATGTGTAGGGTTCCAGTAGAGGACGTTATCTCTAGGTTGAAATTTGACTTTCCTTATTCTTAGGGCATGTTGTTACTTATTGAATGCCTTTTGTACTTCATTCAAGGACAAGGCCACTAATTAGTTTTCATCTAGCACATTAATGTTGATCAATAATTCTTTTTATGCTAGACTTAAGTCAAGATCCAAGTCATAGGCTATTGAAAGTGTAAGGAGCTTGGAGTGAATAGGAAGTGTTGGTAGCTTCCCATACACTAGCTCATAGGGAGAATAGCCTATAGGAAGTTTTCATGTTGAGTGGTAGGCCCATAGGGCATTGTTGAGTTTTGTGCTCTAGTCTCACCTATATCTACTAATAGTTTTCGTTAAGATCTTTTTAATCTCCCTATTAGTAACCTCTACTTAACCATTGGCTTGGGAGTGGTAGGGTGTTGTTAATTTATGTTTAATCCCCCAAGTGTTACATGAGCTTGTGAAAAGTGGTGTTGTGAATGGGTTCCATTGTCAAAAATTATTGCACATGGCATCCAAAACCTATTTATAATGTGTTGTTGAAAAAACTAAGCAATAGTGGATGATGTACAGTTGACGATGCCTACTGCTTATACCCATTTAGTATAGTAGTCAACAACAATAATAATGTACACCTTTCGATTGGACATGGGTGTGATGGAACCCATGAAGTCTATGACCCATATTTCAAAGGATTCCAATGGTTGGATCCACTATTGAAGTTCCTCCATTTGCATAGTCATCCCATTATCTCATTAATAGCATTTACAAGATCCAACAAATTGGTTGACTTCCCTGAAGATTTTTGGAAAATAGTACCCTACCATCAAGATTTTAATGATCGTGCATCTTCCTGCATAGTGGCCTCCATAAGGGCCCTCATGAGAATCTTGGAGAATGAACTATTTATTAGTATCAAGGACACACCAAAAAACCAATTTATCAGTGCACATCTTATAAAGGTTTCTATTGATTTCCATGAAGCACTTGGCTTGATGAAGAAACTATTGCTTCTTCCTATGGTCTAGATCTTGTGGCATCTCCTGAGTGAGAAGATAAGTAAGGATGCCATCATACCATTTTGGTTTTATGGGTACTTGGTTATTAATTACTTTGGCAAAGAGGAGTTCTTTAGGAAATTAATCAAAGAGTGGGCTCCTCCTCTTTGTTATCCCATCTTAACTGAGATAATGATCACCAATTACATTCTTAGTCCCCTTTTGATCTACCATTATAAGATTAAATTCTTGCAAGATCACTAACTATTATATGACATGGGGGCTCATCATTAACTTATTCATCAAGAAGCAAATGACATTGTGGTTAGTGTGTACAAATACTTTGTACCCAAGCACATAGTGCTTAAACTTTTTAAAAGCATACATCACTACCATCAGTTCTTTCTTTGTAGTGGTGTAATTGAGTTGTGCATCCACAATGCTTTGGCTTGTGTAGTGGATGTAATATGAACATTTCTAATTGTCCAAATATGTCAACATGATTCTCAAGCCATAATTTGATGCATTCATCATGATATGAAATAGTATGGATCAATCTAGTGCTTGTAGAATTGGAGTTTCTACAAGTCTCTCCTTCAGTTGTTGGAATGTCCTTTCACATTACATGGTCAAAATAAACGGGGCATCTTTCTTTGTTAGATTGACCAATAATTTTGCAATCTTATAGAAATTCTCTATGAATCACTAGTAGTAACCAGTGTGTCCAATAATTAATCAAACATATTTAACTATTTTTAGTTGATGGATTATTTCTTAGATGATCCTTATCCTTTTAGGGTCTACCTTAATCCCTCCTTGTGAGATTTTGTGCCCCAAGACTATGCCCTCTTAGACCATTAGATGGCTCTTTTGCCAATTGAGTCACAAGTTTGTCTCCATACATCTTTTTTGATACTTTCTCAAGGCAATCTAAGGCTTGCTCGAATGTAGCACCATAAGTGTAAAAGTTATCCATGAAGACTTCCAGCCCACTATGAATTTGCTACTAAAAGATGCTCAAGACCAGGCATTGGAATGTGGTAGGAGCATTGCATAGACCAAAAGGAATCTTTTGATATGCAAAATTTTCCATAGGGACTTGTGAATATATTTTTGGCCTAATCCTATGGTGCAATCTAAATTTGATTATAGTCACTATAATCATCTAAAAAGCTATAAAGTTAATGTCCAGAAATGGTTTCCAACACTTGATCAGCAAATGACAACAAAAAATGATCTTTAATGCTACCATGTTTAATAACCTGAAATCAATACAAACTCGTCACTTGCCATCTTTCTTTGGTACAATCACGAGTGGAATGACCCACTCACTATCTGCAATAAGATAGATGAACCCTGCCTTGAGGACTTGTTCTATTTTCTCCTTGATAATTTACTTTAATTTGAGATTCAACGACTACTATGGATGCTTCCTTGGCTTCATGGCTAGATTGATATAGATATAGTACTAGCATATTCATGGATCAATCCCAATGAATTTAGGATATGAACAAGCAAAGGCTATTGGCCATTTTTTAACCACTTTTAACATTTTCTCTTTTTGTTCAGGATCAAGTTTAGCATTGATTATAACCAGCTTTTCATTTTTCAAAAATGCATATTCTAGGCTAGCAGTTAGAGTTTTTAACTCTAGGGGCTCTTGTTTAAAAGTTTTAGAGAGTTCCAACTCTCCCCAATAGGAATCATCATTTTTTTCATCAAAGAGTTGGCAATGAACTTGCTCTAGTTCATCTATGCTTACGACATAGGCACATGTCAAGCTCTTAGTCAGTTTCATGTAAATTGTGTTACTCTCAGAATCAGTTGTTATCCATTGGGTGCCCTCTTGTTTTGTGGCTACTTCAGATAGGCACCTTCGAATATCTACCTCATCTACACACTACTTGCATGTGAAAATGGATGCTCTTTTCACAGACCAGAGTTTCTATATATAGTTGCACCCTATATCGTTGTATGCGATGCATGGAACTTGTTTCTTCTCAATCTTTTTGAATGTATTTTTCTTAGAAATTTTCAAGAAAAGATCTATAATGTCCATTCTTGCATCAACATTACTTAGCCATGCCCTTCCCATAATGATTATTAAATCCCCCTTGTAGTTCTCAACTTTGATCACTAGAAAATCAACATGATAAGATCACCCATAGATAGTGGTCATAATATCTTCTACTAGTTCCAATGGAACAGTTAAGGATTGGTCTATAAATTTAAATTTAATATTTCTCTTCTTGAGAGGTGGAAAGTTTTAGGAAGCATACATGTCATGGAAAATCATATTGACACCAAGACTTGAATCTAGAAGAGCTTTGCATTGTTCATTTCTAGCAATCTACAAATAGATAAGGGGACTTCTAGGATCGACTAATTTCTTGGGAAGGTTTCCAACCTAGATCTAGTTAGATATGACATTAGTTAACATAACAATGCACATCTTAGAAGGAATTTGGGTAGAAGGACTCTCAATGATTTGCATAGGATAAGGAAGGAGTAGGGTGACCAGCCGCATGAGTTTGTGAGGATTCAGGAGGGTTGTTGGGTCAAAAGAATGGTCGTTTGTGAGATGTAGGTTTTGAATCACTCAGTTAATTAATTAGTTATGGATTAATGGCCCTTGTAGCATTATGTTAGATAGCTAAGATAGAAGCTCACCCTTCATGGATGGAGCAGGCAGTAGCTATGTTGAGGGTGGAGGAATAGGTGTAGGCACATGAGGAGGGTATGGATAAAATATGGATTCTCCCCTAGGAGTTGGAAAATGAGTTTGGTGAAATTTAGAAGGATGGTAGTGATGCTAGAAAGGAGAAACATGATTGGAAGAGTCATGTGAAGATAGTGGTCATTGACCATAGTACCCATATGGATCTACCTACCTGTAAGGGTACTGCTACCATGGTGGTGGCATCCCCCATGATTATGATTGTTGCCACTATTGATACTACTCATATGGTTGTGGTGGAGTTCCACTTGAATAATAAGGTTGTTGCTATTGGAATTACCTTGGATTGCTTTGAGCATAGGACAATCTGCTGGGTGTTTTCCTTTTTTATAGTCATGGATTCAGAGCATACAACCCAAATTCTTGTACGTGTGGCATAAAAAGGAAAAATCCATTAGGATTTTCATAGTGGTAGATGTCACACCTGCCATCATCATCTAATTCAGTCTCCACAACTTCTATTGTAACAGCTTTACGCTTGGCCCTTCGGTAGGCATGTTTAGCTTTTTTCAACCTCCTATGATCATAATCACTTCTCTTCTCTCTTGATTCTTCTATGATTTTTAGAGTAGTTTAGAATTTTTCATCTAATGAATTCCATATTTTATCTACCTTGGCTCAGATTTTAGACATAGATTTTTCTATTGGAAAGGTCTTTTATTGTATCACCTCATCAAGAGGTGACTCCTCCTCACTATCACAAAAGCAAGCCTCCTTCTTTCTGATGGAAGGATCCTTGTTATATTCTTCTGTACTTTTGTGTTTTTTCAACTCTCATTATTCTTTTACTAACTACTCAATTAGGCTTTGTATTTGATGGGCTCTAATGAGTGGCTAGGTACCCCTACGCCCAACCATACGAATCACGGGTGTTCACATGCGACTCAGTTGAATTCCATAGACTGTAAGCACTTAACATACACCAGAATCTAACCAGTGAAACCTTGGGTTAGAACACTCGTTTTCCTCCTAATCTTACTTGTGAGGTTTTGATTATGATGGTTAAGTGATATTAAGGCTAATTATTTTTATAGTTTTTTACTTATCTTTTGGGGGCTAATTAAGGTATGAAAAGTAGGGAATAAACTATTATCTAATCTATAATTATCCTAGCTTGTATCCTAACTATTCCTAGCATAAGTATTTGATCCCATCTTCTAAGCACATTCTGAGCATCTCCTAACACTTCTGGGTTACTAGACGTTAAGCATCACTGGGTTTACCAAGTGTTTGATTTATGTTCGAGATGGTCGTACTTATGGCCCTTATGAACTATGAGTGAGCGATAGTGATTAAAATAACAAGAATAGAAACTTAAGTAATTAATAAAGCATAAACATA
The DNA here is from genome assembly GCA_015680685.1 of Gnetum montanum. Taxonomy (NCBI): domain Eukaryota; kingdom Viridiplantae; phylum Streptophyta; class Gnetopsida; order Gnetales; family Gnetaceae; genus Gnetum; species Gnetum montanum. The sequence continues at coordinate 398,274 of MNCI01037235.1, read as the reverse complement.
TTAAACTACTAAATGCATAAAATAGCTAAGTCCAAATGCTACAAGTAATTCTTGAATAGCTCATCTTTATTGTCGTCATGCCAATGGGCTCAGATACATCAACACTCGAATAAAGAGTCAATCACTTTTCTTACACCTGCTACGGGCACTTGAAAAATATTCTATCTCCTGTAAGAACAAACTGCAAGATCTTCACTACAACTAACTAAAAGATACCTAAATTAGGTAGAAGGCCCTCTTATTTATAGGCCGAAATAGGCTCTGCGTAAATGGGGCCACGTCAACGCATGGAAGGCTACGTCGATGGGCCCGTGTCGATGTGGTCGCGTATACACGGCCACGTATATGTGGCCTAGTCAATGCATCGACTCAAAGACACTTCATTAGGCTCTAAATTTTGATAGTATTTGTTGGGCATAGACCCCAAGGATCCTCTGTGTTTTTGAGCAAAGCCCATCTATGATGTGGCGAAGTTGTTCCCTATGAGAGTAACCATGGCTAGGGCATTAGTGTAATAATGAATAATAACTATCCATGGTGGCATCCAATGGTTCATGTATTTCTTATTTCCATCCTTGTATTTACCTTCATAAGTTTGACACTTTGGAGTAGGTCTAATACTTGTCATTAAATAGTTCTAGCTTTGTACTCTATCAATAGATTGATTTTGGTTCCAAAGACCGATACCAACTTTCTACTCTCATAATGAGTATTTTGGGGAACAACTTGAGCTTTTTCCAATCATTTTCAATATTTTGTAAGGAATAGACATTATTAATGACTTGTAGATGTGTTTAAGGATTTGAGTTATATCCATCCTCAAGCCTAGGAATATTGTTCATTCCTAGCTGCTTGATTTGGCTATCTTCCACATGCCTAGTAGGCATTTTGATAGCCTCTATGATGTTGAGCATATTTTGAGTGGCTAGAAAAGGTTCATCATCATGATCTTCATGATGCCTATGATTTCCTCTACCATCCCTTCATTTATGGTGGCCTTTGCAATTATCATTATTGTCTTGTCACCTGTAGTTCTTTTCAGATTTGGAGGAGGAAGTTAATCTAGATAAAGAGGAGGAAGAGAGAGGAGGACTACCATCATCATGGTGTTTACCACTTCCTCTCTTCTTCTCATGGCCATGATCCATGGAGTGATCATCATTATTCTTGTTTGAGTTCCTACTTCAGCTCCCATTCTTAGAGCTACCACAAAAATGGGACTTCTTATTACCAGAACCTAGATTTTTTATTACTAATTTAGGATTTAGATTCAGCTCCCCTTCACTGGAGTTAAGAGGTGGAGATTCTACATGTTGAGAACCCTTAGAAAGAGGTTCCTCATCATCCTTTTGATTTAGCAAGATCAAAGTATTAGTGAACCATTTCCCCTTCATGGCTTCATCATGGTTTTCCTATTACTAATCTTGTTTGCATTGTGTCTTAGTAGGATGGTAGTCCTAGAAGTCATGATCTTTCACAACGTACTCTCCCTGAAGCTCCTCAATACCCAACCTTGTAAGAGTTTGCAACAGCATCTTGAAAATAGATTAGTTAGGCGGCAATAAAATGTTCCACTCCAAGTCTCACCACTACATTTGTTCATCCTAATGAAGGACACAAGTGAAATTGGGTATAAACTCATCAAGATGAGTGTACACCACTCTACATTTTTATGGTACTATTGACTTAGAATTATCTCACTTATGAGAAGAAGAAGACATTTTTGTTATAAATAGTTTCTTAGTGTGCTTGTAGTATAGTTTTGATTAATTATTATGATTTAACTTTGTTGGATTCATTTCAATGATGTTGAGTAATTTTCACTAATCCTAGATTAATAGTGCATGGTATTAGCTAAGAATCCCCAGCAATGAAAAGATTGATAAGCAACGAGGTATCCCTACACCCAACCATATGAATCAATAAGGCATTCACATGCGATCTAGTTGAATTCTATAGATTCCTAGTGTTCTTGTACATAGGATTCAATCTAGAAGATGAATCCGATCATGGAATGATCATTGTCTTCCCAACTATACGTGTGAGTATGACATCCCATCCTCGGATGTTATGGAAAATGTCAAATATACGATATATTATACATTATGAGTATGAAGAAAATATACCAAATGTGAAATATATGTGATATTCAACATTATGTATAAAGGAAACAAAAGGAAAATATAGAAACAGAAATAAAAGGATGCTTTATTGATATGGAAAAGTGTATCTAGATCATGCTCTAAGGATGTTCCTTGGGGTTTTCTTCCTTTGGCATCTATCTCTTAGAGGCAATCCAACACTACCACCTTGGTTAGGACTATAACCTAGCCAAAAGAAATGGCCAATCCACTTTCTATCCCACTTCACTCAACTTCCTGTGACTTACCTATACCAGTTCTACCACTCCATGCCTAGCATGACCTCTAACCTAGGTATAAATGCCTTAGGTAAAACTCCCAAAGGTTACCGTAAGAGACACATTTGTTATTACAACATGCCCTTTTGGGTCTTAATCACAACTATCCTTTTGGGTCTTGTTAAGATGATAATAACACTTGTTATGAAGAGACACCATATTCATTAGGTAGCAACATCATTTGGAAATGGGGATATGATAATCTACCCCCCTTAGGTTTCATTCATCCTCAAACAAGTCCATGTTCTTTATCTTTTTTCTAGTTATAATGCATCTTTCATGATCTTGTGGTCCAATAATTTGATTTCTCCTTTGAACTTGAAGTTGTTTCTTGCTTATTCTACAAGTAAGATATATGTGAGAAAAATTATATGTAAAATTAAATATTACTTTCTTGATACTTACTTCATTTTCTAAGATAATGACAAAAGGTGATTTAAAGATTTATCAACCACCAATTACCAATCCTAACTAGGATCACACAAAGTGCAATTTGAATCTAGTTACCCAAGTGAAGGTAGGAAAAATTCTTTATCCCTAAGTTTCATTATCATAGATATTTTACTTATTTAATTGAAATATAAATTAAAAAATGAATAAAATAATAAGATCATCAAATAAAAGTAAGAGTGAGATACTTCTTGATCTTAATCAACCTTATGAACTGATGGGAATAATTGTAATTCTACCATAATTGGTATGTGATCAGATGGTCTTGTTCAAGATGGAAAGTCTAGATCTTGATTATTTTCAACTTCTTCTTTAGAAATTAACTCTAGTAACTTAGTAACTTAAAAGAATTAGGCATCATTCCAAATATGATCCAAAGTTTCAATGAAGAATGTTGTTGACTCATCCTCATTAATCATAGTAGAGTAATTAGTAAATTGTGGCTCTTGATGAGTGCTATCCATCTACATCATCTGTTCCTAAATTCTAGAGTCTGAGTTATCTATTGAAGATTCAAAGTAAGCAGAATATGCATTGGCTAATGGAATTGCATGTTGAATTGATGGAAACATCTTCTTCAAGTCAGCTTCATCTTCCAAAGATTTCTTTGTAGATTCATATTTTAAGAATTGATAAATGCTACTTCCAACTTTTGCATTGAAGTCTCCATAAAGAATAAATGGAACTGGATCAGTATAACTTAGTAATAACTTATTCTTCAAACTTTCTTCTATTTGCTTAATCAAATATGCTCCTTGACATATTCTAACATCTAAACATATTGGTTACCACACATACACATCTTCCTAATAGATGAACTTTTAGAATCACTGCCAAGGCTATGTGATTTTTCAAAATTCTTAACTATTCCTTCATATCCATCGCTTGAAGTTCTGAAATTTTTAAAATCATATTTTCTAAACTCCATTCAAATATTTGTACCAATTTAAACTTGGCTTTTTTATAAAATATTGCACAACCATCCATGTTATGATTTCTACAATATGCTAATCTATATGGCTTAAAAGAAGAACTTCCATAAGAACCTTTTTGCTTATAAATACTTCTATATCCTACTTTTTTGAAGTCTGGTTGGAATTGGTATAGAAATTCCCATGGAAAAAATTCTTTTAAGCATAAGACATCAACATCCAAATCTTCTAACTTTGCTAATATGCATGGATATTGATATTGATGCCAATTCAAGGCCCATGGAAGACATAGTATATGTTGTTTCTCAGTCACTAGGGATCTTGCAAGCATGTTGTATGTTGCAACTTTCATTCCTGTTCTTGGATTCTTGTCTAGATCATTTCTCTTCATGAGTATTATACTCCTTGTCGAAATGAGATTTTGAGTCTCCATGTTGTTTTTGCCCCATGCTTTAATTGCAAGATGGATTAATATAGCCTTTTCTTAATGGTTGAAGATTTTTTTGTTTCTTCAACTAATTCTCCAAATAATACATTAATTAATCTTTGACTAATACATCGATTAATTCATTAACTGATAATCAACTAATACTAATACAACAATTATCCAACTAATTTAACTACATTATCTAATTTTAATAATATTTAACAACATCATATAAATTTAGTAATATGTAATTATATTATCTAATTCTTGACAACCTTTCTACCCTCCTTAAGAACACTAACTCTGGCAATGTAACAAATGACATGCCATAGTGATCTTAAGACTATTTGCAAGGGTTATGTACTAAATCTTAAAGC
>MNCI01037235.1:345182-391731 GCA_015680685.1 Gnetum montanum | reverse complement strand
GTCATGGTTACTAACTTTCTTGAAAGAATTTAACAATGACCCTAATCAATTAATAATTATAGTATTAATATGAGCAAGAGTTACTTGGACTAGTGTATCATTATCTTACCAACATCTTGATGAGTTGTGATCAAATCTTCGTCAATTAATGATATTCATGAAAGAATTTTGTTGGTGGGATATATGTACTTTTGTAGCTAGCTAATCCATTGTTCATGAAATCAATGGAACGGTATCTTCTAGCTTACACCATAGACATATGGTGCATTTGGTGATGATTAATGGCTTTCCTTGTGTTATGGCTTTAAGATTCATCATCAAGTTCATGTTGTAGTCGACCCATGGTTTTGAATGGCCCCTTGGATCATGGTTTGCTCTTATACCAATTGTGACATCCCATCCTTGGATGTCATGACAAACATAAAATATACACTATATTAGACATTATGTATATGAAAAAATATCCCATATGCAAAATATATGTGATATAAGACATTGTGTATAAAGGAAATAATAGGAAAAATGTAGAAAGAGAAATAAAAGGATTCTTTATTAATATGGAAAAGTGTATTAAAATCATGCTCTAAGGGTGTTCCTTGGGATTTTCTTCCTTTGGCATCTATCCCTTAAAGGCAATACAACACTACCACCATGATTAGGCCTATAACCTAGCCAAAAGGGATGGCCAATTCACTTCCTATCCTGATTCACCTAACTTCCCGTGACTTTCCTATACTAGCTTTGCCATTCCATGCCTGGCACAACCTCTAACCTAGGTATAAATGCCTTAATTCAAACCCCCAAAGGTTACCATAAGAGATACATCTATTATTACAATAAGCCCTTTCAAGTCTTAATCACAGCTACCTTTTTGAGTCTTGTTAAGATGGCAATAGCACTTGTTATGAAGAGACATCATCTTCATTAGGCAACAACATCATTTGGGAATGGGGATGTGACAATGAGGCTTAGTTGTATGGTTAAGTGTAACTAAGACACATGATTTTTATTATTTTATATATTTTTTTGCCTAAGATTGGTAATAGATTGAGAATAAATTGATTAACTAATTCAACTAATTTAAATGTCAATTAATAACTAACTATCCTAACATAAGCATATGATCCCACTTTCTGTACACATCCTCAACATGTATAACACTGCTAGGTGACCAAGCATTAAGTGGTACTAGGATTACCAAGTGGTATACATATGCTTGAAGTGCTCATACTTATCTATGCAAGTCTATTTACCTTAATTAATTAATTACTTAAAGGCTTAATCATCTTAGCTTAATTAATTACTTATTTAATGAAAATAATAAATGCATAAATATAGCATTAAGCTAATTGAAGCACTACAAGGTTTATTAAAAAATATTGTCTATATTTCTACACACACTATGGTGCTTAGGTACAATAGTGCTCAAATGAAAATTCATACATTGCTTGACTCCTACTACGGGCACTTAAGAAAATTATTCTATCTCTCATGAAAATAAACTACAAGAGTTCCACTAGCAACTAAAATTATGAATTTCCATTAACATGGTTGGGCTATTGTATTTATATACCTACTAGGGTATCACGTCAATGGGTACACATCAATGTGGGAAACCCTATGTTGATAAGGTCATGTTAAAGACATCCTGTCGACGTAGCTGATTGAAGATAATTCATTATTGGTGACAAGTTACATTTAACTCCAAGTTTAATTTTAACAATATTAAGTCAAATTTAGCAACTCTAGGCTTATAAATCTGAGCTCAGAACATAATTTTTAGTCATATCGTTTGAGATTTGAGAGTACTTGTCAAATTTAGAGAGATTAAGAGCATGAGCACCTACTACCACTGTAGCACTTTCATGTTTCTTGAATACCTTTAATACCTTCTACATGACTTCTAGAGATAGATTTTTTATGATTTTACATCACTTTTCAAAGATGGATTTTTTTCAGCTATTACATCGGTAAAAGGAACCTTGGCAAAAACAACTCTATTTTAGGTTAGAATTGACTCCAAATTATGCTTACAACTTCTCCATCTATCACCTAAACTTTAGAGATTCAATTTTACTTGTTGAATCTATATATTACTTTAGATCTAAACTTCTATTATTAGTTATATCACATTTATGTTTTTTCTGTTCCATCATTATTGTTTGGCCATCCATAAGAGGTGAATACTTCAACTTATTAATACAACATTTTATTTTTTGGGAAAGGATATGTGATCTTTTCTCCTATATCAAATGCATTTCTCTTTTATTATTTTATGCTAATTTTCTCATATTCTATACTTAGAATTTTTTTATCTCTTGTATCATATTCTATACTTAGTCAAATTTTTAGTGTTTTACATGGCCATTTTTCAACATAAAAATTCCATCATTTGGAGAGGAAACTAAAATCATTTCTCTCACATCAAAAATATAGTGTTTTAATATTTTATGTTTTTTTATCTATACTTTACATTTTATTTATGTTTGAACATTCATAGCATTAAACTTTAATCATTTCTATCCATATTTAATCATTTTTAGCATTAAAATTTTCACTTTATCATTGTTCCTTGTCATTCATAGTTTGTGTGTCATAGGCTAAGTCCATATTTGATTGAAAGACTCATGTCCATTCATTTTATAATTGTTTATTTATCAAGGGTTACATAGATTTGAAGACCATTTACCACCACAAGCTAAGTATCTCAACACATATTTTGTGGAGGTATCCTTGTAGAGGTGTAAAGAACATTCCTATAGGAACATTTTTTATGTTAAAAGGAGGACTAGTAAGATTTCTAGTATCTTGACCTTAAGCACCTAGTAGCCTATAGGTCATTTCCAACACTTTGAATTTTTCTTAGTTTGAGTATTTTCACTTTGTTTTATTTCTTATTCATATTTTCACTTGATCCTTATTTCTTTTTCTAGGTCTATATAGGATATTCTCTTTGAAATCATTATAGGAAAAGAATTGGAATCCTCCACAACTCTTAATTTTCTAAGTTGATGAAAATATGGAAATCGTAGATACTTATGACACCCATGATACAACATGAGTACAAATTCACATGTGCAAAAAGGAAACTGAGCAATGTAATACTTGAGAACATGTTAATGAGGATGAATGAATATGTTGTAGTTAATGATTTGAGACCTTTCTTACCCAACCTAAACCAACTCATTGAGCTTACCTAGTCTAAACAAGCCATGCTGGTAGAGTATCTACTTGATAGGGATAAAATATAGATAATGGAAAGTGATATCAGTGAACATTTCATTTGGAACCCCAACATTAACGTTAGCAACTAGAATTGTAGCTCCATGCTCAACACAACAAAAGTGGTGGCATTAGCATATCTAATGGTGATGAGGATGTAAATTTTGATACTTCATTACCTAAGAGTCTTTATCACCAGCACACTATCCACCCATCCAACCTTGGTTTGCAGTAGATTAATCCCATTAGCTCTAACAATCCATTTTCCATGCAAGTTTTACATACCACTACTCCCATTACTCCTACTTTTACTACTATAGTTCCATTAGTCATTAACATACCTTCTATCTATAGGTTATTCCTTGACACTACTATAGTTAATCCTACTCTTCCAACATTGGTACAATGTGTTAATCCATCACTTAAACTTTTCCAATCTAGGTCACACATTATTCCTATTTAACAACCATAGGTTTTCTTATTCTTGCCTTCATCTATATATTATATCTCCTACTATAATATTTTACCATAAACACCAATGCCCACTATGGTACCTCCTCAACCAATCTTACCCACTCTTAATCTCGTGCTAAGCAACCTCACTTAAAACATCCCTAGTATCACACCTAAACTAATGCTCTTACTTCAATATATATCTTCTACACTTTAGGCTATATAGGACCAAGCCCAGAAAGCCACAAAATTACATGGAGGTAGTCTTGTAGTCTCCATCACACATCTTCTTATCAATACCATTAGTCCTTTGGTTCCTACCATATAAGTTCCCAAAGATATTTCATTACCAAATTTAACTAAGTATAATGGAGAATCTAATCCTATGAGCCATGTCATTACCTTTGCAATGAATTCATTCTACGTTCCAATTATCCCCACACCATCCTTAGAAGCTTTACCAACTCTTTAACTAGTAAGGTAGTTGAAAGGTATAGATCGCTCCACCATGGATCTATCACCTCCTTGGAGCAAATCTTCACTACCTTCATGGAGAGGTTCAAGTATAATATTACTAAGGGTAGCACTTTGTAGAAGCTCATAGTAATAAAATAGGCCCACAAGGAGTCCATCTCCAAGTTCACCTCTAGATGAATATTAATGACCATGAAGCTTACATATTAACTTCCTGATGATAAGCTTCTAGACATTTTTGAGGGAGTTGTCAATGACTATATTATAGGTAAGCTAGTCTAGAATAATCTACTTAGGCTTCATGACATAATCACCTCCACTAAACCCATTGAGAAGGTGACAATTCAATATAATGATTTGGATTGGATGAACTTTCACAACAAAACCAACAAGGCAACAACAAACAAGGCTTCATAGAATGTAGATGAAATAGTTCCTTAGGTGAATGAAACTTCATCAACTTCTTCATCCACCATCAATCATGCTAAGGAAACTTCATTAAATGGGGATTAGAAAATAAGATCATCTAAGGAGAGGTTCAAATATTATAAGTTTTTAATGTCTTACACTCAACTCTATAACAAGCTACTAAGGGATGGTTACATAATACCAAGACATGTCTCAAAGAAATCATGGGCTAGGTTCAAATGCTTGGGGATTCTAGCCACAAATCCTTCCCAATGTATGGAATGAGATCCACCAATCCCAAGGTGGTACAATGCTAGTAAATTTTAATACTAGTATGAAGTCATAGGTCATGACATGGATGATTGCAATGCATTTAAAGATGATATCCAAGATTTTTCTGAAAAAATAGAAATAGTTTTTGATACTTCCATCCAACTTGATAATCAAGTGTCTCCATTTCACCTTGAATAAAAAGGTAATCATTCCAAAGCCTTGTTTATCATCCACATGAGTTCCTCTCAAAGTAATCCTTCTAATTCTAAGACACATTTTATTATCAATCCCATTGAAAATAATTTCTCTACTCCAATTATCTAAAAGGCACCAAAAGCTCCATTTGTTATAGATCTTACAAAATCTTATGATACTCCTCCAAATTCCAAAACCCCCTTCACCTACCCCATCTTCATTGCATCCCTCATACCTACCTACCTCAAAGAGACCACCATTGCTTCATACTCTCATATCTCTAACTTGTACCCTTGCCAAAGTGCAAAAGGAGGTAATGCCTAAAAAGGGAAAAGAGAAGGGTTAAGACAATAAGAAATCTTCTCCATAATAGAAGAATAAGATGGCATTCCAAGATCCTCAAAATACATCTATGCCTACTATAATAGCTACATCAACTATTCCTCAAGCATCTACCACCAAAAATGCAACCCTTGGGAGCAAAGCTTTTCATTAAATCATAGTAGCAATGAAATCAAAGAGAAAGAATCTCTCTCTTTTCAATCTCATCTCAACTTCTAAGGAGCATCATTTGGCATTAGAGGAACTCTTAATATCCATTACTATTCCAATAGACATTCATCTCCATGGCCAAGCAATCTATCAGTTCTTAATGCTTCATAATGTGAGGTAGAATACTTAGTATTCAAGGATGAGAATATCAAAACACATCCTATGATGGATGCCAGGTGCTAGCTTCTAATTTATATCATCATAAAAATTGGAGATAATGTGATGCTACCCTTGGTGCATGTGTATGATGGAGCCAAACCCAATGTTATATGAGTAATCATTAAGCATGTTGACCTTGAAAAATAGGTAACATAATCCAACTCTAACCCTACCATGATTTAATTTAGTGAAACTAGAGTAGATATTCTAGGCTCGATCAAATTTCCTTTCTTCATAGGAAATTTTATCTCTTTAGAAGCCACTTTTGTAGTAATTAGAGATTCCCCAAGAATGAATGCTATTTTTGAAAAGCCTTGGTTAGCCTATCATCATGTAGTTTCCTCACCTATTTATCAAGAAATACATTTTTCATGCAAATATGAATAAATCATTATTCATGTTGATCCTAAGGCCCTTGGAATTTTTATGTAGAAGTACTAGAAGAAATAACATTAGGCTCCCAAACCATCACCATGAATGAAACATTATCATCATAAGAAACCAATTAGTCCAATGGTGGCATATCATGGTCATCTAAAGCACCTAGGTTTGTAGATTTAGGTTTCAATAAGTGAGACATTATTAAATCTATCAATAGTATTTAGGGCCTAACCCTTTTACAAGTTAAGAGAATCATCATCAACATATCTTCTCTAGGAAAATCATGTGATCTATACCTTGTCATTTTAATTCTTTTAATTGATATTTTAGCTTTATCTTAATTAGTTATATTTTCTTATTTAATTTTCCCCATGTTATTTTATCTCATATTTTTTCTTTATCACTAATTTTTTTATATTATTTTTATCTACTTTATTTTATTTCTCTTTGCACCTTAGTTATCAAAAAAATCATAAATAATTATAAACTAAAAATCCATAAATAAATTTTCCTTGTACCATGATTCCCCTATACCATAGTTCTCAATCTCCAAAGCATTAATACAAAATTTTCAAAAGTATTGACAAACTGATATACCATAATTTTTCTATCCCTTCTCCATAGCACCACCTCTTTAATTCTTATGATTTCCCATCTCTCCTTCCTTTTTCCCTTCATTGTTATTCATCATTATTCCTAATACTTATGAGTAGTTTATTCCTTGACCAGTCTGAAGTCTAACTACCATCACCCTACTTATCATCAAGCCATTATCAATCTAACCATCATTTTGAGCATCCTATCTATGAATAGCTAGGGGAATTCTAGTTAAGGATGTATTATTATCTATAGTAACATCATTAGTCATCAAGTAATAACCATGTCTCACTTCATCTCAAAAATGGCTCCTTCATCAACCAAAAAAAAAAATGATCAAGCATCATTATGTTTTATTTAACTCTTTTGCCATCTCATCTATATTTTATTGTACTATTTTTCTTCCCTTCATATCTTACTTTCCCTTTATCTTTATCTCTATTTTCTACTATTTTTCCTCCATCTTCTTCATTGAGTTTCATCTATCTTCTAAAATCTCTTCCTATCCTATTTGACTAACTTTCCTCTACAAAATACTATGGTGATTAATCAAAGATATATTTTATGTAGTAAGTAATGTGTGTTTTGTCATTTTCAACTCCATATGATGATGTGTTGAGCTTGAGTGGGATATGGATGAAATCAAATCTATAAAGAATCAATAATCATTAGAGTATGAGATTTAGCTATGCCCCACTTCTACAACATAGCATCTCATCTTGGTGTATTGGTGATGTTCCTTATTTCTTTCCCCTAGTTTTATTGTTTTCTTAATTTTTCAAATTTATTTTTTCTCTCTGCTCTCTCACTTATTTATTCGTCCTTCCAACTCCCTCTCCTATCTCATTTCCTTTTCTTTCATCAAGATTCATTAAAAATTGAGTGACTTTTTCAATTCCATCTAATGATGTGTTCAGAGCATGAGTGGGATAGGCTATGAATATCATGAATGACATCCTTTCGGTCATCTTAAGTATAGGATTTAGTGATGCCTTCTTTTTTTCATATAGCACAATCCTCATGACTGATGTATTGGTGATATCATGATATTCTCCCCTCTTCCATTTCATTCTTCCTACACTTTCTTTTGTTGGCACATAAATTCAATATCTAATTTCTTCTTAATGGATCCTCCTTTGACACCTCAACAACAACCATTAAGAGGGGGCAATATTGTATCCACTTTTTTGGTTCACTTCAAATCAAATATAAGTGTGATTTCAACATTGTTCCATGAGGATTTAAGCACAAAATACCCTAAATACATCACCAAAATGCACACTCATAGCTCTTGGGGATCATTGGAAATCATTTAGATTCATAATTCAACTCATGGACTCAATATTCTATGATCCCCAAAAATCTTTGGAATCAAAATTTTTCTCTGTATTAGAGCTAGAACTTTAGAATTAAAATTTTTCTAAGTGTTGCAACTGAAACTCCAATGTCAAAATTTTTCTAAGTGTTGGATCCAAAACTCTTGAACCAAAATGTTTCTAAGTGTTTGAGCTGAAACTCTAGCATCAAAGTTCTTCTAAGTGTTAGATCTAATACACATCAAAATTTTTCTAAGTATTAGAGATAACATGGTTTAAAATTTTTCTAAGTCTTGGAGCTTGCACAATTCAAAATTTTTATAAATGTCAAAGTTGACATGATTCAAAATTTTTCTAAGTGTTGGAGTTATCACAATTAAAAATTTTCTTAAGTGGTGGGGCTGATGAGACTCAAAATTATTCTAAGTATTAGAGTTATCGTGACCTAAAAGTTTTCTATGTATGAGGGCTTACACGTTTCAAAATTTTTCTAAGTAGTGGAGTTGACACAACTCAAAATTTTTCTAACTGTGATTCACACCGGACATCAAAGAGCTAGTTGATGTTGAACATTAAAAGTTAGAATCAACATCAAAAGTAAGATTAACATTAAACATCAAAACTAAAAGATCAAAATTGTTATTTTCACACTCAAAGATAAGTTACACTTAACTCTTATTTTAATTTTAGCAACTCTAAGTCCAATTTGATAACTCTAATCCTATAAATACAAGCTCACAACACAAGCTTTAGTCATATCTTTTGAGATTTGAGAGTAGTTGTCAAATTTTGAGAGATCAAGAGTACGAGAAGTTATTACCAATACAACACCTACATGCTCCTCAACTACCTTCAACACCATCTACACCTTCAGCATCACTACAAGAGATAGAATTTTCAGGTTTTGACATCACTTTCCATAGTTAGAATTTTTTTAGCTCTTATGTCAGTAACAGGAACCTTATTTGAAATAGCTCTATTTTGGCCTAGAATTAACTCTAGATCACATCTACAACTTCTCCATCCATCATCTAATTCTTTAAAGGTTCAGTTCCACTCTTCAAATATATATCTTGCTCAAGATCTAAGCTTATTTTATTAGTTTTATCACATTTATGTTTTTTCTCTCCTATCATTTGTAATTTGATACTTCATAAGAGGCAAACACTTAAAATCATCAATACAACATTTTATTTTATTTTTGGAAATGATATATCACATTTTTTCCCATATTAATGTATTTTAATTTTATTATTTTATGCTCATTTTCTTGTATTCTATATCTACAATTTTTTTCTATCTCTTGCATCATATTCTATGCTTACTTTAATTTTTAGTGTTTTATACTTAGCTATTTTTTAATGTAAAAATTCCATCATTTGGAGAGAAAACCAAAACTCTTTCTATCACATCAAAACTATAGGGTCTTAATGTTTTACATATTTTACCTATACTTTACACTTCATTTTGATTTCAACATTCATAGCTTATTCTACACTTAGATTATTTTTCGATAATCCATACTTATTCATTTTCCTAGTGATTTTACATGTAGTCATTTTTAGCATTAAAAATTTCATTTTTTCATTGTTCCTTGCCATTTTTGATTTGTATGAAATAAGCTAAGTCCACATATTTAATTGGAGGACTTATGCCTCTTCATTTCATAATCATTGATTTATGAAGGATTATATTGATCTAAAGATCATTTATGATTATGCACTAAATATCTCAACACTTAGTTTGTGGAAGTATCCTAGTAGATGTGTAAAGAACATTTATTAAGAAACAAAAATAACTTGTATTCATGGTTATCTAACTACCTCGTTTTGTGGATTGAATCTCCTACATTGTTTTTACCTCTCAAATGTAACTAGTATTTTAGATAAGTAGTAGATGAAGAAACAAATGCTAGTTTAGAATTTAGATATTTTGCATTTTTTAAGTTGAAAATTTGATGTAATTTCTAAGATGGTAATGTTTAGTTACTATTTTATTTTTCTTAATTTGTGTGTCCTTTAGTTGATAGTGTGGGATTGTACTTGCCTATCTTTGATGTAATCCTAATGTTATCATTCTATTTAATTAAGTTATCAATGTTAATTTTAGGATATGTTCTTTGGATATCATTTTGTATCATTAGTGACCCAATTCCTTGGTGATATTTTGGATACTACTTTGTTTATTTTGTTATTATGATTTTATCTAAATATTTGTATTTTGGATTAAGTAATGGAGGCTTCAAAACTATTATTAGTAAATAGATTAGGTTTTGTGCACAAGGGGCTATTGGCATTACTATTCATATATTTAATTCTCTTCTTGCAAATTTTATATTCCATTTATTCTATAATTTTTTATCCCTTTGTGGCTATTTTTAGGGATACCTACTACTTTTCTTGTAAATTTTTATTAGAATCATTTGATTTTATTAGGTTGTGATTTCTTTTCTATGTAATATCTTTCTAGCCTAAGCCTAGATTAGTGAGGTGTTACAAACCCTACATCATAACAAACTAGTAATGGTAAGAATGTATATTATTCAACCTAAAGGTCTAATAGAAAATATAATAATAAATTTTTAAAGCTTTTAATATTTAGTTAATCTTGTAGTTATGGAAATGAAGTTTACAAACTATAACCATGAAATTATTTTGGGAAAATCTTGGATGACCATAAATAACTTGGTGATTAATGTCAAAATCAAAATATTGGAAATAAATATGGGTGATTTGAAATAATAAGTGAAAATATTTCATAATCTAGAATAAACCTATGTAAACATTTTCACATTAGGAGTTGAGGAAAAGTTTGATGGACCAATAGGATTTTATGCAATGAATATTTCAAAAGAAAAAGAAACAATTAAGATACTAGAGTTGCGATCTAGAATATGTCATGCTTAAGGATTATAGACCTCTCATAATTAATGATCAAATTATTTGTGTTGAAAAGAAAAAACTATAAAGGATGCTAAATAATTTTAAAGAAGCTTTGATGTGGGCTCATAAAGATATTAGGAAATTTTGATTAGAAATTTATCAACATCAAATATATACAAATCAAATAATTCAACTTGTAGAACAAAAGGTAAAGAAGAGCCAATCCTATGATACATAAGGTTATTAAAAATGAAGAAAATAAACTATTGAAAATAGGATTTATATACCTAGTTTCATATTTTGCATGGGTGATTCTTTTAACTATAATGCCTGAAAAGGAAAATATTTGGAGAGCTTATGTAAATTACAAAATGCTAAATTCTGCAACATAGAAGGATCATTTTTTTTTTACCTTTTGGTGATCAAATATTGGATAGTATAGCAAGTTATGAATATTATTATTTCCAAGATGACTATAGTGGATATAATTAGATAGTAATAGCTCCTAATGACCAACATAAGACATTTTTACTTGTCAATAAGGAAGACTTACCTAAAATATGATGCCTTTTGGATTATGTAATGTCCTAGAAACATTATAAAGACTGGTATATAGTGTTTTTCATGATATGATCATAAAGTTAATAGAGGTATTTATGGATGCTTTTTCCACTTTTGGAAGAAATTTTAAGAGTGTAGTAGAATTATTTGAACTTACTTTGTTGTGAAGGAAATAATTCAAAGCTAAAATAATGTAAGAGTAGTGGCCCTAATAGTTCCTATTTAAAGAATTATAGTCACTTGTATTGAAGTTACTACATTTGTTGAAGAGATAGTTTGTATTATTATTTTTACTTAAAGGAGTTTCTATTTATTCTTTTCTTGTAGGAACAAGTTTGATTATCTTAGCATATGATGCATTTTGAGCTTTCCTAATGGTATCATCTCTGGAACTAGTTATTCCAACTCACTTAGAGAGTTATTAAATCAAATAGGAAAATGGCACTATATTTTTCCCTAACTATTTCTTCTAAAACCATTTTTTATCTATAAGAAAAGGAGATGAGTAATGTTTGTTGTATACTTCCTACTTAGAATAGTGGTTCTCCTTATTCCATTGCTTGATATTTTATTTAAGCACTTGGTGAGGTAGATATGATAGGTTTCTATCTTGAAATATATCTTTTTGAAAAGAGATAGTAATGAGTAGTGAAGGGTACCCCTATGGCCAACCATACGAATCACAAAGAATTCACACCTGATCCACTCGAATTCTGTAGACTCTATATCTTCCAGTACACTAGTCTTCTAGGAAGTGAACCTTATCCTAATAGTCATTCATTGTCTTCTCAATTACACTTGTGATGCACATGGTTTGGTTAAGTGTAATTGAGGCATATGATTTTTATTAGTTTATGGTTTATGGTTTTTATGCTCAAAATAAATAGGATAGAGAATAAAGTGATTTAATATCTACTTTAAACTAATTGGCTAATAATTGCTTAACTAGTCCTAACATAAGTATCTAGTCCCACTTGTCATACACATCTTGAACACATATAATGTTGTTGGATTACTAAGTGCTAAGCGCTACTAGGATTACCAAATTCCATATGCATGCTCATAGTAGTCATACTTATGTATTTACTTAATTGCTATTTAGCTTTTCTCACTTAATTACTTGATTAGCTTAATTATTGAGGAACATTGAAGAAACAATTGAAAACATTAAATGCATGAAAGAAGCATGTAATCTATCCAGAATGCTACAAGGTTTATTAATAATTTCATCATTATTGTTGCACACACTATCATGCTCAGGTCCAATAGTTCTTGTATAAAGATTCATATACTCAATGACTCTTGTTGTGGGCACTTAAGAAAATATTCTAACTTTTAGATGTGAAAACTATAAGAGATTCACTAAAACTATGATTCAACTCCCCATAAACATGATTGTGAGATTGTATTTATAGTTTCTATTATAGGGTTACATCAATGAGACCTTGCTACATCTATGTGTCCCTTTCAATAAGGCAACACCATGTAAATGGGGCCTCATCGATGCAACACTTTTATACTCATCATACTACCACAACTAAATGAAAACTCATCATTGTGTTCCTTTACAAAATTAGAAAGGTATGGGATTATTGGCTAAATTTTGACATAACAAAACTGAGTGCCAAAGTGTACAAATCAACACGATACAAAAATTATGGTATTGATGACATAAAACTGAACACCATGACATGACAACTCAAAATTGGATAGCACATCTTTTGATGGCATGAAGGTGGTGAAGAAGATCAAATAATCCTAGGTAGTTGAGGCTCTTGAGGTTCTGAAGGACCTTTGCTAGCTTTGGACATGTGTAGTGGCTAAGGTAGCTATGGCTGTCATGCTGCAGCTACAACTTTTGGTGGAAGGCGAAAGGCATCTAGTAATTTCTTCATCTTCTCCTCCTTACAACAGGGATCATTCATAGTCCACACAACATTACCAATGTGAGCTAGAATGGGGATATCCCATGGATAGGGAATTGCCAAGAACAACTCCCTTATGTTGATAAACTAGGTAGTGAACTATTTATGTTTGACATCGAATGCCCTTACTGTGTTTTGTAGCTCCTAGCAATCATTCATCCTTCTAGCTAGGTTCTCAGTGGCAGATCTTTAATTAGTGTATTTTCCCTTGAGAAATTTGAGTTTAGTATTTGCCACTGTAAACTTTTTCTTGGTGTCTTTGTGATGCTTGAACTTAGCTTCATACAAAAAGTATGATCTAGCCACCTATTTCTCTAGTTTTGACTCTAGCCATTCAATAGTCAACATGGCTAGATTTGCATATCGAAGATTTGTGAGCTTCATGTATTCCATCATCTCCTCAATCTGCAACTCCTTCATGTGGACTCTATCTTATTGTAGGCATTTATCCCACCAACGATAGGTTACCATAATTCTCTTCCTTGTTGGAGTTATTGGTGGGTTTCATTTACTTTTTCCTTTGCCAACTAGATGTGTTTTTCTTTCACTTCTTTCTATAGACCGACATGATCTCTATAATGATCCTTGACTCTCTCAAATTTGAGAGCCTCTGATTTCCAAGTAGCTACCTCGATCAAAATCTTCTAGCGAAGGGCACAAACCTCCTCCATGAATAGGCTTCTATTTTTTGCTGCCAATATTCTTAGCTCTATGTCTACTCTAGCTAGTTGCTCCTACTGTTAGTAGATGAAGTTAGTTAATTGTTGTTTGTGCTCATCAACATTCTACATGCGATGGTTCTCTGTAGTCAATTATACATTCCCCTAGCAATTTTGATGCAAGGCCTTTTGAATTTTATGTTTTATGGCTTCTACCAAGGATCTGTAGAACACCATCATCTCCATTGCATCCTCAACCCCTTTTAATCTAGTGTGAAGTTTTTCAAAAGCTTCATATTTTATCAATGCCAAGTTGAGAAATGTAGGATTAGCAATTTGGGCTCTTAATTTAGCAACTTTAGTAGTCAAGCATTCATTTAACTCCTTGGCTATTTTGAGTTGCCCCTCCAAGATGATGTTTTTTCCACTTGCCTCTAGCAGCTTCAATTGGATTGTAGTAATATTATCTGAAAGATCAAAGAAATCCATAACTAGTTGCCCAATTCCCACCAGTTGGTCCAATAGTTCTTCATGTTGTGCTACATTTATTCTATTTCTTGTGATTCTTGTGAACATCTACACATCCATGAGTACAGTAATGTCTGGTATAGATGTTGTAGGTGCATTGAGTGTTTCGGTAATTCGTTCAACAACCATCTCTACTACTATCTCCTACCCCAAGTGTTGCATGACCAATACGGTTGCCCCTTGCCTTCCTCCAACTGCACAAAGAAGGTTGCAGCATTTCTAGATATTTTTGGGAGTGACTACTATTCTGTGAGAGATACTGTGACCTTTCTAGCACTAGAATTTATCCTCATGGACAACTGCATTCTTTGGGCTAAGAGAATGGATCCACCTCCACCCATCAAGCTTATTGTTTAGGCCACCTCATTTAGGTAACTCATTGTTGGCTAGTACATAGATGGGTCCCTACCACTTGTGCTTGCTCATTTCTCTTATTCACTCAAGATTCATTATTAGTATTTATGTAACTATTGGGCTATTGTAGTGATGTTTGACATAGTTATTTGAGTGACAGGTGGAGGTGGTGGCTGCTCCTCCTCTTCTTGAATGATTGTTATAAGCATCTTATCTTTCATCATCTCCACCCAATTAGTGACTAGAGCATGCTTGAAAACATCATTTGTATAATGGACTATTGCTCCCCTCCAAAATGTTTTTTTTGATGAGGCATGGAAAGGGGAGTTCCTTCCTTCCATGTTCATTTTCTTTAAACCACTTCTACATCTTGAGATAGATTAGCTATGGAAGGTTCATAGGAAATCTCCCACTTAAAGTGACACATGCATGGGTAAAAATAATAATGATTTTGGTTGGCCTCATCATGGGATTGAGGTGGAAGGCTGCAATCTTGTAGTGAATCCTTTCTATTGTTGTGAGCACATCAAATTCTTTATGATTGACACCATAGCACTGTTGCATCCATTCTTTCTTAATGCTGGGATCTACCTACATTGGAATCTTAGCAAGACTCATTCCTATTTCTGGCAATCCAAGCACTTCAGTAATGGCCTACACTGAGTAGGACACTAAGATGTCCTTAATTTTTATCATTGAACTAACTTGGTTATTGTTCTATAATAAAAATGTCTCTCCCATGTACCACTCCCTAGTGGAAGTGATGTTTGGCAATGAAACACCACCAAATTTGGACTATGGCATCCTGACTACAAATTTGTCTAAGTGTTAGCATGAGGCCATTTTTTGCAAATTTTTCTAACTACTAGGACTACACTCCCCACTACCTTAGAGTGTAGTTAGCCTAGTGGAGAGTGTAGTTATCTTAAAAAATAGTTTTTGTAGGTTTTCTCTATGTATTGAGACTACAATCTCCATTGCCCTAGAATGTAGTCAAGCATAGTCAACACAAAGGCCAGTTTTGCAAATTTTTCTAAGTGTCAAGATAGCCATTGCAAAATTTTCTAACTGTTGAGACTATGCTCTCGGCTACCCCAGTGCGTAGTCAAGCATAGTTAGCATGAAGGTGTAGTTTTTGTAGATTTTTCTATGTGTTAAGACTATGCTCTTCACCAACCCAAAGCATATTCAAGCATATCAACTATAAGCCAATTTTTGTAAGTTTTGACAAGTGCTAGGTCTATGCTCATCCCTAGTCAAGAGCATAGTCAGGCTCCCATGGAGAGGGTAGTTAGCAAATGGTCACTTTTTCTATAAATTTTTTTTAAGTGTGGTACTACACTCTCCCCTAGTCCAGAGCATAGTCAAGCGTAGTTAGCTAGAATAGCCTTCAAAGGCCTCTACAATGCAACACCAACATTCAACTTAGATCCAAATTACCTCTAGAAAGCGTAAGAAAAATGCATCTTTTTTGTACCCTTTTTATCCCCAAAATTGTAACTATGTTTGACCCTACAAAAGATAGTGGAGAGCATAGTTCGAGAGTGTAGTCTCCAAAGTTACATTTTTTAGGTACATTGTAGTCCTCTTAGAACATGAACATGTAGTTGGCAGTGTATTCACAGTCTTCTAGCTTCATAGAATCTAGTAGAGCATAACACCACTAGCTTTAGTGAAGAGCATAGTTGGGAGATGGTGTAGTCCCAACTATCCCCTTTGCCATATGGTAGTCCCTCTGCGTTTCATGCTAAAACTAGCCTTATAAATACCCCCACCCTCACCATTTCAGAGGTTGGAAAAAAATTTGGTTTGGTAAGAATTAAAGGATTATCAAATCTAAGGAGCACTTGGGAGAGAGGCAAAAGGCATTTTGGCAATGTTGTAGACTACCAAAGATCACCGTAGCCCACTACATACCACGGTGGCCAACTCGGTAGGCACATACACCACAATGGAATGTCAGTATTCATGGCTAGACACTCCAGAGACTATGATTATGTTGTCCACTACACCTATTTTAGACCACATACCTTCTCACCCCCTTTGGAGTTTAACTATGCTCAACCCCATTTCGGGTGGTGTTTCATTCTCTCTCTCTCCTTTTCATTTTCAACATCTTACTTGCATTTTCAGCATTTTACTTGCATTTGTTTCTATTTCATTTCATAGCCACACCTAAACTACACTTGGGTGGTAGCCCCCACATGTTGGCACCCTCATTTTCATCAAAAACCTAACTACACTCGACTCCATTAGCACTTTTAACACCATTAACACTGCATGAACACTTAGCATCATTTTGCATTAGCATTGCAACTAACTATGTTACACCCCTAGTTACATTTGATAAGTCCCTATTTGATTGATAAGACAGTTCAGGGCACCTTGTCTCTACCTCCAACAGGCCCTCATGTGGACGTGGGGTTAGGCTATGCACCCATGAACCTCTTGGTGTTCTAGCTATCGATGTTTTTAGTCACTATAGCTTTTTGATGCTAGAAGGAGGGCTAAATCCTTTTCTTCTTTAGACTTTGTTGGTAGTTATCTCTCATGCTCTTTGCATCATCATTGCTGGATTTAGGCTAGCATAGACCCAACACTCCTATGCACCTGTTGTACATGCAGTAGTAGCTAGATCTTAGGCTAGCACTGGTGTTGTCTATTAACTAGTTGGTGGATACTAAACCCCATTTTCGGTTCCCTTGAAACCCCACCTAGCAACCCTAGAGTATACATTCCCATAGTTAGCCAAATTCTAGGCACTTAGTAGAGAGCATAGTTGGATTTTAGCATAGAAAGCGTAGTTAGCTCTCAACGTAAAGAGTGTAGTCTCTAGAGTTAGTCATTTTTTGTAATCATCAAAGTTAGCCATTTTTCTGTAGTCTCCATAGTTAGCCATTTTTCTACAATCTCCAAAGTTAGCCATTTTTTGTAGTCATCAAAGTTAGCCATTTCTTTCACAATCAACAACCTCTATAATTCTTTCTTGTAATTTAATCTGCACACATGAGTTCTAAGTAGCCTTCAACATCAATCTTGAGCACACTATCCATCTATCCCACCAACAAGAAAATAGGATTGACCACTCTACCAGTCTTGCTATGGCAAAGCCAAGGTAATCCCTTAGGCTACTTGGCCAAGACCCCAAGTATACTATGCTAAATGATGAATAATACAACTTCATCTATGCACAAATCCAAGTAGGCCTATTCATAGATCATTTGGACATGGATGTGAAATTGGGCTACAAGCTTATCCACCAAAAAAGATGGGAGTATATCCCCTTCCTAGTCAACTTCATCCCGCTCATAGAATCCTATTATTGGATACTTGCCTAGCTCATCCAAACAAATGAGTGAAAAATGAAAATAGATTACAAGGAGCCCCTACAGGGGGAGGAGGATGAGTTCAAAGCTTGTTCCAAGCATGAGGACTCCTTCCACACCATATTCCCATGGATGATCCCTAGTCTAGCCCTCCCACAGTCCCATTCACCTATCTTTCTTGAGACAATTATAGCCCCAACGTCACCTTCAGGGTTAATGCCTATGGTAGTGACACACTAGATGCAACACACATATCACAATGCAATACCTTTCGTTAACTTGCTCTTTTTCACACCATCCTAGCCTACTCATTCATCTCTACTAATAGCAATCATGCCTTCTTAGCCTTACATTCACACAGTGCATGTCTCTTAGCCCCAAACAACTTAGTTACCTTGCATCCTACTTGTTTCCTCAGTACCCTTGGCAGTGGTCCAATCCACACATGCATGGCTTGCCCCAATCATTGTGCCCATAACATAGCCAATGTAGCAAGCACCTTGCATGGTCCAATAACCTACAACCAAGTCATGGAACATACAACTAACCTAGTGAGTAGCACAACCAACGTAGCCTACAACCACATCCAAAAACTTGGATCAAGCATTCCAACTAATCCAAGCCTTAACAGAAGGGCTGAAGTAGCTCAAGGTCACCTCCTTCAAAATAGTCCAAGTAGTGGACTTCTACCCAAATGACCCCATAAGTCCTATTGTCCCACCATTGACTCTATCAACTACAATCCTGCTACCCCAATTCACCAAGTACAACAGTGAAGGGGACCCAATGCACACCTGGTGACACTCAAGTCCAAGTGCGTACTACTACAAGCATGGCCACACACCATCATATGTGTTTTTACCATGTCACTCACTAGCAAGGCACTAGATTGTTACTGCGCATTACCCAGGGGCTCTATCTCCTCTTTGGAGGATCTTCTAAGCTAGTTTGTGACATGCTTCAAGTACAAATTGAAGCCTAAAATCACTTTGGACCAATTGATGTAGATCAAGTAGGGCCACCTAAAGCCCATGCAAAATTTTATCCAATGTTGGAGTGCCTCATTAAATGAAATTTTGAGAGCCAATAGACAAGATGCACCTTTTGGCCATCTTCAAGGATGCAGTCAATGACTTCATCAAGTTAAAACTATACTACTTGGCCCTATAGTCCTTAAGCAAAGCCTTTGCCTAGACTAAGAGCATATAGGATGAAGAAAAAGCTAATAAGGACCCAACCTATGTGGTTCACAAAATCCTACATGCCAAAAAAAAAAGGATAAGGAAAAGCAAAGTGCAACCATGGAAACTATGACCAAAGAGGCCAAAATGACCAACTTAAGGCCAATGGCCAGGCCACCCAAGGCCCTAGCCAACAAAAAAACTACTAGCCCTAGCACTACAGCAACTAACCAATCTATGTCACTGGTGGCCATAGCGCAAGCTACTCCAAGGCCAAACTTTAAGTGCAAGGATTGCTCCAAGTACACCCCATTGCCACTGAAACCATCAAAACTACTAGATCAACTATTGAAAGCTAAGTGCATCAAATATAAGCAAATGTCTAAGGACACCCACAAAAATCATGATAGGTACAGTAGGTTACTTAGAAACCCCACCTTGGTGGCACCAAATGAGCCCCTAGTCCTAAAACACTTTAGGCTAGATTGGTTTTGCCACTACCACCAAATGCCTCGTCATAACATCAACTTTTGCATAGCCCTACAAGATGACCTTCAAAAAGTGATTAATAGAGGTGAGATGGTACTTGATGCTACTAACCTATTCTAGCCTCAAAACCAATCTATGAGGGTGTACAAGGACCCTCTAAATGTAGACGATGTAGGATATTTCATCAAAACTATCAATGTTGATGAAAACTCGAAACCAGTGCAACGACCATTCATGGTCTATGTACCTTTTGGTAGTGTAAGGGACCCCTTAGCCCATATGGGTTCAAGGCCCTCTTTCATCATCAGAGTGCTACCCCAAGAACCTACAATGCCCTTCATGGTTAGGGTCCCACAGGATGTTACAACAATAACCATTCATCCACCCTTTGTCATCAGGGTGCCACAACATGCTGACTCCTCACCTACCCAAAGCTTAGTGATGGCCAATGCATTTGTACCTTCTCATCCAAGCACCATTCCTACTTGCAATACTAATAGGCCCTCTAGGTGGAAACTCAGGAGGCCCAATGAGCATCTCACAAATAGGATGAGTAGGCAACATCAAGAGCAAAGTGCACTCAGTCTATCAAAACCAGTCCCTCTATCTATAGTCCGCATGGCCAAAATAATTGAGGAGGCCATTACTAGCAACCTAAAACTAAGCACTAGGGCCCCTATGTAGGCCAAGTCACCTTCCCATGAAATTCATCTTTTAGGACATATGGAAGAAGTTAAAGCCAATAAAAACAAAACTAATGGAAAAGATTTTGTAGATGCATTAGCCCATGTTAAGCAAGTGGTAAAGTAAAAGAATATAATGTTGAGCCTCTATGACATGATCATGACCTCATCATCCCACTACAAATATCTAGTGCAAATGTTGACCTCCATTCCTATCATGGAGGACATCCTAGCAAATGAGAATTCCATTCACATTGTGATGTTTCCTCCTATACCACAAGAATCAAGTTTCACACCCCTCGCATTTTATGATGAGGTAATTAAGGTCAACCATAAGAAGGGTGAGGTTATAACATCCCCCATGTTTAGCATCATACATGTTAGGCAATGCAAGATTCAGAGGGTAAACATCAACGATGAGGCAACAACAAATGTTATCCCATACACCTTCGTCGACAAGTTAGGCCTCATGGACTAAATTAAGCCAATGAAAACCACATGTCTAAAGTCCTTTAGTAGGTCACGTGTCATCATTAAGGGTACCATCATAATAACCTTCATGGTAGGGGAGAAATTCCCCACCACTATGGAATTCATCATCATAGAGGAAATGCCAAGATTTAACCTAATATTGGACAGGCCTTGGCTAGCCCAGCTATGAGCCATCTCCTTCCAAATTCATCAGGAAATCCACCTTCCATATGAAGGTGGTGAAGTCATCATCCATGGTGATAATGTCATCCCTTTAGCTATCAACAACATATACATGGAGCAAGGGTTAGAGGCTAAATCCCCTAATGACACACCTTCAATAGACAATGAAACACATGAGGTCAACACACCAAAAGAAGTGGTAGAAGTCATTGACCTCTCAGGAGATGCCCTGTGGATAGAATTTCCCTTCAATGTAGCAAGCAAGGGTCAAGGAGACTACCAAATAATGTAATCTAGGCCCTATGCACCCCCTAATTCACATCAAATTAGGAAGAAACTACATGACTAAGGTTCTCCTTGGTCTTAAAGCATGCCTAGGAACCTACCTACTATTCGTTTCCCCACACCATGAATCCTACTCCCCATTTACGTTACATCACTACTGTAGCATATTGCATTCAATTTAATCACTTAGTTTACCATTTGAATTGCCTACACATTTGATAGCTTAGTTTACATTTCTACCGTTGTTGCTTTAATGCATTTTCTTTCATGCATAAACAACATCAAAATGCATACAAATCATAAAAACTAAATTTACAAAAAAAATGATAGCAACATACTAGGCCCAAAATGACCTTAAACTACCACTACAACCTAAGATAGCTCGTCGTGGCCCTAAACTAGTAATGCATGGCTCAAAATAGCCTTAAACTAGTGGTATACATGGCCCACCATGGCCTTAAACTAGCAGCATGTGGCTTGAAATGACTTTAAACTAGCATTGGCCTTCTTGTTATGGCCTTAAACTAGCATGGGACAAGCAATGGCCTAGTCACATTATCATTGCATAATCCTAACTTGGCATATTAACTCATCATGTTATAAGCATAGCAAATAATCATAAAAAGAAAAGTTTACACATTACACATAGCAAATACATGCATTAGATGTCATATGAATATTAGTACATAGCATGAGCAACATCATGCTCCAAAAATGTAGCAAAAATAACAAAAATTTCCAACAGTAAGGGTACATCTAGTCATGCTTAACTGGTGGTGCTAGGTGGGGCTCAAGGTTCTTCTTCCTTTGCCATGTTGCTAGGGCTTGTAGCATCGCCAAGTAATTGCTACCATAACCATAGCAAAAGCACATAATTAGTAAGCAAGCATTACACAAGCTAACTTAAAACATGTAAAAAAACCATAAAAAGCATTAAAAAAACAAACCTAAGAGGGTCTTGCATCAATGAATTTTGAAGGAAACTTTCTAAGGCAAGCCTCCAAGCGTCGGAGGATCTCAACCTTAGAAAGTTGTGTCCAATCCTCCTGGCCAAAGTCAATCCCCACAAGAATTTTGCCTTTGTCCATGATGGTCCATGCAGGTAGCTCCATCAAAAAAGTAATAAAAGAAGCCTCTCCTAAAGGGGTGATGATCTGCCTCTCAAGAGAGCCACTCACCATCGTGTGCCACATGATTAACTTGTATGCCTACCTCCTACTAGTTACCTCAAGAAGCATCTTGAGGTGGAAGTGTTCAGTAGACTCCTCCTTATACCATCATAGGTACACATCGTGCTCATGCTTATATTGATGCTTTTAGTTCTTCATGTCTTCCCCCATTTTTAGACCTTTGTACTATAGTTCTTCTAATCTTGGTTCTTTTGGGTGAGTAAGTCCATCTGTAGCTATTGCTCCATCAACTCCCGAGTAACCTCATTCTTATCTCTAAGAGCTGTGTAGTATCAGGCATACTCTATCTTAGAGGTACGCTAGGTGCTATCTCCCTACAATCTAACTGCTAATAAGTCATATCTAGATTGAAGATCGTTGATCTTCATATCTTAACTAGCCACCCTCTCCTATAGTTGATGCACATGTTTCCACAAGTGCTCATTCGAGCACCTCCAAACCCACAATGCCTTTGCATAGGAAAGCATGCATTTGTTCAATGTCTCATACATGCAACAAGATACTTGATCAACTTTAGGAGGAAGGTAAGGGAGGGCATCCACCTTGGCCACCTTGCTCACATCCCACCATAGCTTAGGACCTATAGGCATGCAACAATCAATCAATCTTAGGCAAGGACTAAGCATTCAAGTAGAAAGAAAAACAAAATTGGTTACATACCAAGCTTAGGATCTACTTGTCATAGGTGGTCCACCATGTCCTCAACGATTTCTTTCATGAAGGTGAATTTATTGAGCATGTCTACCCATGGCTCCATGCAATTGATAGAAATGGAACCATTGGTGGGAATATCTAAGGCTATAACATAATGATGAAATTAGCACATGGCTAGACAACTAGAGATACTAGAGCAAATAGGTAATAACAAATGGTTAGTTTCCTAGTAAGCCCTCAGGCATGAGTGCAAGGGGCTCACCTAGCTACACACCATCAAATAGGTTATCAAAATAATCCCCATCAGGGTGTAGTAACCCCTCTTCCTCCAAGTGCTAGAGGACCTCCGCCACCTTAGAAGGATCATCTCCTTGAGTATCCTCCTCCCTAGCTTGAGGAGGCACTTCTGCTGCTACTGCCTTGATTGCTACTTTAGCAGCCCTCTCTCCTATTTTTACAATTAATGCATATCCATACATAACACATTAGTACACATATGCACATCATTTGCTAGTTAACAATATAAGATAAAACAAAACTATAAAAACATAAATATGCATAAAAATACAATTAATGCATCTAATAAATTTAAAAATACTAACATGAAACCTCTACACACAAGCCTTGAAGTTTGATATGAATATTCTTGCTACCTGGCCTCATGATCTTAGGGGAAACCTCCTCTTTAGGACATGGCCTTCTAATCTTGGTCCTAGAGGGTCCCACTGTCTCTACGATATAGTGATCTACCTTCCTTATGTCCCTGGTGCCAACTAAAGGACCCTTACCTACACTATCGCATGAGTGATGTGACTACCCCATGGGATCCTTAGTCATTATGGATAATGACTCATTGATCCCCTTTGGGGGGTCTTGCACACATGTGGGCATGAACATGTGCTTAATCCATGGCTTGGAAAGTTGTTTGTGGTATTGCATAACCCATCACCTATTGTCATGCATAACTAAGAGCTCCATGAACCTTCACAAGTATCCTGCAAAGAACATGAAGTGGACGTGGGACCTGGCTTGGAGGTTAAATTGTAGCCTAGAGATCTCCACGTGCAAGCTGGTGGTGATATATGCATCCCAATTAAACCTCATACCCTCCAGTAGGAAATCTTTCATCACCCATGCCTACTCAACCCCAAGTATCTTTCCTTACAAGAGTAACTTTAGAAAGGCATGAGAGCCAAAAAGAGGGTAGAGCTCCAGCACCTCAAGCATAAGCACATCCTTAAACGATATGCCCTTATGAGATCGAGTGGCCTCTAACCAGTCCTCAATCTTCCCTTTACAGTCTGCCTCCTTGTTGGCCTTATCAACAATCATCAGGCCATCAGTAGGAGGGCCAAATAGGTCAGCAAAGAAGGCCTCACTAAGATCCAGCACTACTTCCATGTGGTACACCTGGGTGACAAACTACCTAACATTACTATTGAAGGAGTTGATGATGGTAACCATTTCAACTATCAGAATACCTAGGCTAAGGATCAAAAATAAGTACATCAACCTTGCATGAATGAGCTAAGCTATCAGTGCATTTGAGAATTTATAGCACAGCTAGTGTTGTGCACCCTCCACATTGCCATACTTCATGATGAGGATGGCCTCTGTGTAGCCCATGGTGATCACTGTCACTTTGCCTAAGGTAATTGTTGCTATAACAAAGGCAAAAAAATGTTAGCATCATACAAAGGTAAACTAATTAGCATACATGAGCAAGCACATGAACTAAAGATTAGATACATATGTGGCACAAATGGGATGTGAGATGAGGGTGGTGCTGTAAGCATCTCCTTGATGTTGATCTCACTAGTAGCCCACTCCTCATCCAACCAACCATGAGTCCTACATCTCTCATATGCCTTCAAGTAATGGGTAGGATAGACCTCCAAATCGTGTCCCACCTGCTCAAGCACAACTACACGAACATTCAGGCTAGATGAGAACACCTCCAAGGTAGTACAAGTCAAGGGTAGAGTGTCCACCTCATCATGTAGACCCTTCTCATCAACTCTAAACCTAGCATTATTCATGAGCCATTGGAAATTTGACATAAGCTAGTAGCTAAAACAATATGAAATCCATAAACACACTTACCCTTTGGTGCAATGGACAATCCCAAGTGGGTTCGAGAATAGTGTACACCTATAGCACGATGAAAAGGATGTTGCTCTTGTTGTAGAAACCAAACCCCATCATGTGTCATATCCTAGATAGGCGCTAAGCGCTCCTAAGACCTCTACCTAGATCTCCTTCCCCATCATTACTAGTAGTAAGCTCATCTAAGATGAATCTCAAGATGTCTTGGTTAGCCCTGGGTAGCAACATCTCTATGATGGCGCTAGTAGCCTCCACCGCTAGGTGTGACCACATGACCACATGACCACATTAAACTACTGCAACAAGTATTCTAGGAACTCATGAGCCCCTGGTCAAAACCACACTGCTTGATGGCCCACCCACATATTTGGTGTAGGCATGTTAGGAATGGGTCCACTCATGCAACATAGGATACCCAAGAGCTCCACTACAATCAAGATAGACTTCAATAGCATCTTGCAACCACCAAACAATAAGCAAAGCATTAGTATACACACGTGGATGCAAATTTTGACATTAAATCATTATGATGAGTTAGCAAAATTAACATAATATAACACAAACTAGAACAACATTTGTAATTTTGGTAATACACTTTGGGGCCCTATGGGTATAAGATGTCAACCAATCCATTTGGCATGCCTAGTACTCACTAGGGTATAACACATTTTCATAGGTTTAGTGTTACAATTTGCAAGTTTAGCATTATGCATAGTTTACAAAATTTTGGAAATTTTTTTCTAACTCTAGACTGCATGAGTGGAGAGTGTAATCCAAAAATTTTCTAACTCTAGGCTATCTAGTAGAGAGTGTAGTTTGGAAAGTGTGAAAGTTTTCTAACTTTGGGATCACCTCAAATATGGTCCAAATGCATGGAGAGCATAGTCTCCCATAATGTTGTGCCTAATAACCCCCTCTACTCATCACCATGGCTAGAAACACCCCACATCCTCACAAAAATGAAAAGAATAATAATAAAAGAGAAAAAACATGCTATTGTGTTGATCATCCTTATGACTCCTACAGCCACACTATAGGATGTAATCACCCTCATGGCATTTGTGGTTGCTCCATAGGCATAACAACCCCATGGCCCTCATGACACACAACACACCTAGCCTCTACTTGTGCCCAAATTTTTTTTTTAAAAAACAAATTTCAAAATAAAAAATAAAAAATGTAGAGCAAACCCCTGTTGCATCCCCTACCCTGAAATAGGCCATCCTTAGCTGCCACCAAATCCCTGGCATCCCTATGACCATGCCTTGGGATAAAATATAAATTGAAGGAAAGACAACAAAACAAATGCACATGCTCTACCTTCGACTATGGCTATAACCATAGCCCTTGTGGCCACACCATAGGGTGTAGCCTGTGGTTGGCCCCAACCCCACAATCCACAAAACAAAAACACAATCGTCCCCATCACCACACCCCTACCCTAAATAAACCCTAATGTTGGTCATGATTGTAGCCCTAGCAATTGCATCATGGCATACAGTAGTGGCTATGATCCTCCATTATTGCACTGCAAGAAGTAATGGCCTTGAACCCACCACAAACCCCCAAAATCCATAGAAAAACCCCCACATAGAACCATCACCTGCATCTAAACCACATGGCCCAACATAAAATCCCATTGTCCAAAAACCCTCTCTACCACCATAGCCATGATAGCACATAGCAACAATGGCCACTACCATGGTAGGGCACATCATAGAAAACTACACTCCCAAACACTTCACAAATATAAAAAACAAAAGGGAGAGCATAGTTGGGATACCTAGCTAATGTTGATGGCCTCCTCTCCTCTACATGTGCCTATGGCAACTACACTCTCCATTGGTAGAACACAACAGCAACAACAAGGCTACACTCTAGACATCATGATCAAAAACAAGCAGATAACAACTTACCAATGATAAAATGCACCTATATACCCTCCTAGGGTCATTTAATAATCCATAAACCTAGGACTACACTCCATAATGGATGCCTAGTAGAGAGCATAGTTGGGTGAGAGTGTAGTTAGGTGAGAGTGTAGTCACCTAGACTTAGTTGAAAATTTCAATTTTTCACCACCTTGTGAATGTGCAAGTTGATTCCACTCTCTGAACATGGCTAGCCCTTCCCAAAATGGCACATCTAATGTGTCAAAAGTTTGCTAAGATCTAAAATTAGCATGCACATGGCCTACCAAGGCCTAAAACCAACACTAACATGCTTACCTTCCTTAATAACTTGCATGCACACTTTATATAAATTTCAGTGCATTATTTTTTCCATATGTGCACATTGACATTGTGAAATAGGTGTCTCTTGACATTTTTTTGGTTCAGTTTGCAAGAACACAACATGGCTATGCAAGATTAGATCTTCTCACCTCTAGTCCTCATGAAACCTCATGGAAATATCAAGTAATGCATTGACCTACATTGCCTAGACCTTGATCCTACAACCGATGCTGAATACATAGCATCTGTAGAGGCACCACTAGATTGGTTTGACCATCTAGTTAAGGTTGTCTACCTAGAGGTAGTGGACATTACAAAGGATTACCATATTGAGATCCTTGTGGTTACACCTAATGGTGAGGTGAAAACACTAAAACTAAGCTCCTTGCTAGAGCCCCACCATGGCCAAGACATCGCTAAGGTGCTTAATGATAACATCAAGGCCTTTGCATGATCATATGAAGACATGTTGGGCCTAGATCCTTAGCTAGTCTAACACAACATCATTCTCGATCCTTGCATTAAACTAGTTAAACAGAAAGCATGCAAGGTTAGACCTAAGGTGGCATTGGTAGTCCATGGTGAGATCACCAAGCTTTACAAAGATAGCTTCATTCGAGTTGTTGACTATGCAGACTAGGTCTCCAACATCGTAGTTGTGCCTAAGTAAAATGAATGCATACACATTTGCATAATCTTCTAGGACCTAAACAAGGCCACCATCAAAGATGACTTCTCATTGCCAAATATTGATAAACTAATTGATACCATGGTCGAACATGTGTAGTTGTCCTTCATGGATAGGTTCTCAAGCTACAACTAGATTAGGATCAACCTTGAGCACTAACTCAGCACAACCTTCATGACCCCCTAGGGTACATTTTTCTATACGATGATGCCTTTTGGACTTAAGAACAAAAAAACAATGTATTAATGCATAATGACATATATCTTTAGTAATTACATGCTAATATTTCTGAATGACTACATTGATGACATTGCAATTAATTCCAAAAGGGCCAACAACCATGCAAATTATCTAGACTTAGTGCTTAAATGTTGCCTAAAATACAAGCTTAGGTTGAACCCCAAGAAGTGTTTTTTTGGTGTTAGAATGGGCCGGATGCTTGGTTTTGTGGTATCTGAAGTAGGAATATGTGTAGACCCCAATAAGGTTAAGGTCATAACCAACTTAGCATCCCCAACAAACCTTAAGGAGCTATGAGCATTGCAAGGTAGGTTGTAGTTCATATGTAGGTTTATCGCTTGGTTAATCAATAAGTTGCAACCAATGTAACATTTGCTCAAGAAAGAAGCCCACTTCGAGTGGAAAACTCAATGCCAATGAGCATTTGAAAACCTTAAGCAAGAGCTAGCACAACTACCTATGGTTCATCCTCCACAAAGAGATAAACCTTTTTACATCTACCTCACCACTTCTGACACATCCATTACCTCTTTTCTTTGTCAAAAGTAAGATGATAATGTAGAGGTCCTAGTTTACTACTTGAGCCATGCATTAGTAGCTCATGAAGCGAAATACAATGATGTGAAAAAGAATTGCCTTGCCTTGTTCTTCTCACTGAAGCAGTGAAGGAATTACCTTTTCCATAGTCAAGTTAATATCATTTGCAAAAACAACATACTCTAAGCAATCACAATGAAAATCTATTAAAGTAGTCACATTGTGTAATGGAAAGCAATAACAGTGGAGTTTCACCTACACTATGTTGCACAAGCCTCAAAAAAAGATCAAGCTATAGCCACACAACTTACAGTTTCACCTATAAATGATCAAGAAACCATAGATCTAGAATTTCTAAACAAGCATGTTAACAGCATTAGCCAAGTGCTCAATAACTATGAGGCATTCTTGCATCTTGACGAAGCTTCAACCTCCCAAGGGGGTAATGCTACTACCGTATCATATTTCCCTTTGGGGAGATCTAACCATTCACATATCATTTTAAATTCCCTTACACTAACAATGTGGTAGAGTACAAGGGTCTTCTCCAAGGTATCCTTGCATCACACGACGTAGGGTTCCAACACATAGTGATCCGAAATGACTCCTAATCAGTGATCAACCAAGTGATAGAGGTTTACACATGCAAGGCTTAACATTTACAGCCTTAATGTGACCTAGAAAAGCACTTGCTTCAACACTTTGCAACTACCAATGTTCAACATATTCCCTAGAATGAAAATGCCATTGCCAACGCACTAGCAACATTAGCCCTAAGCATCACACCTGACATGTTCCACGTATTACCTACCTTGGTGGTAGATTACATTATGCCTATCAAACAATAACTGGCATTGCATCCATAGCCACAGTAAGCACAACCCACATAAGAGAGTGGTATAACGACATTAATGCATCCCTTCTTTAGGGTAAACCTCCACAACATCTAACTACTATCCAAAAGGATGTAGTACATAAACGTTCGTGATAATACATCATCCTAGGTGATAACACGTTATGTTGTAGATCCTACGATGGCATATTACTAACCTGTGCAAGTACTAGTGAAGTACAAATGATCATTGAACAAGTCCATGAGGGATTGTGTGGAGGTCACATAGCACCTAGGGCAATGACAATGAAAATTAGATGGCTAGGCTATTTTTGGCCTTACATGGAGCATCATTTCACCTCAAAGGTCAAAACATGAAACATTTGTCAATGGCATGGCAACCTAATGCACATGCCACCAACTAAATTGCACACAACATAGATCATGTGGCCATTCCAATGTTGGGGCTTGGACATCATCAAACCCATAATGCCTAAGTCCTCCACAAGGCACAACTTCATAATAACTATAACTAAGTATTTCACTAAGTGGGTTGAGGCTATTCCCCTTAGGAAGATAACATCACAATAGGTTTACAAATTCATGTTAGATAACATAGTGATCCATTTCGACTTACCCATGACCATAGTAACAGACAATGGACTACAATTTAGCAATACTAAAACTAAAGCCTTTTGTTAGTGCCTTGGAATCAATCATTCCTTCTCATCCCCATACTACCCTCAGGAAAATGGCCAAGTAGAGGCCACTAACAAATTCATTATCAACCTTGTCAAGAAAATGCTAAGAAATAGCAAATCATGATGGCATAAGCAACTAGTCTATGCACTCTAGGCCTACCACACAACATGCTGAACAACAATAGGTATGGCACCTTATAGTCTTGTTTATGGGTTTAAAGCAAGTTTTGTCACTCTTAACGATCCTCTCAAACTTCATCAATAAAGGTCAAAGCAACAAGTTGAAAACCATAGACCTAACTCAATAGAGGAGGAGCACATGCAGATGCTTGATCACATTGAATGGTACCAAGAAAAGCAATGACAAATCAAAAAATGGGACCTAGTCCTTACGGTCATTTGCAAACCCATGGATAAATTCTTAGCCAACTAGGAAGGGCCTTTTCTGGTCAGTAAGGCCTATGACAATGAAGCATTCAAGCTTGCTAACAAAAATAGAAATGAGTTTGCCAATCCAATGAACTATTCGTACTTCAAGTCATACTATGCCTAACATGGAATACCACACATTAATTAAACATAGTAAGAACTTTTCTACTATGACATTAAACTAGCATAGCATTTGTCTGCTATGATGTTAAACTGGCACACACACACTATTCATCTGCCACAATGTTAAAGTGGCATAGCTTGTCCTTGGGTCATGATGTTAAACTAGCATAACAACTCATCCTCTATGATGTTAAACTAGGAAAGCATCCATTCACTATGACATTAAAATGACATAACATGTTTGCTATGATGTTAAACTGGCAAAGCATACATCTTCTATGATGTTAAACTAGCACAACATTTGTCTGCTATGATATTAAATTAGCACAACTCGTCTTCCATGACATTAAATTGGCAAAGAATTTGTCAGCCATAATGCTAAACTATCACAGTATTCATTCACTATGACGTTAAACTAGCATAGTATTTGTCTGCCATGATAGTAAAATGACATAGCTTAATTGCTATAACATTAAATTGGCATAGCTCATCCACTATGATGTTAAACTAGCATATTCATAATACATCCACTATGTCATTAAACTAGCAAAGAATTCATCTATCATGATATTAAACAAGCAGAAAATTCATTTGCCATGACATTAAACTGGGTTCAGTAACTCATCCACTACGATGTTAAACTAGCATCAACAACTTGTCCGCTATGACATTAAACTAGCATAGCATCATCCACTACGATGTTAAAATAGCATAATGCACCTACCATGACACTAAACCAGTACACAATAGTCTGTTGGGACTATAAACTAGCACATCATGGTTTGCTAGGATCTTAAACTAGTTAGGCTATATTCTACCAAGACCTTAAATTGGGTTCACGATTAGCCACAAATAGTTTTGCAAGCAAGTGAGTGAGTATAACTTTAACTTTCCCCTCCCCCCTACTTCTTTCCACACCACATGGATAGGGATACTGTAGTCCCAAAATGAAACACCAACAATGGGCGTAGCCTTTGGAGCACTTGCAGCATCTTCACCCCCTGCATTTTACTAGTTTTTTAAGCACTAGTTACTGGTGCAATCTTAGAAGCACTTGTAGCATCATAGCCACTGCCATTTTACTAATTTTTTGAGCTCTTGCCACTGATGTGACCTTTGGAGCACTTGCAGCATCTTGGGACCTTGCCATTTTGCTATTCTTTTGAGCACTTGTCATGGGCATAGCCTTTGGAGCATTTACAACATCATCACCCCCCTAGACCTTATTAGCATTTCTTTCATCTTGTGTGATTTTCTTGTCTTCTTTGAGTTGTGTTTACAAGATGAAGCCCTAGGTCATTATGTAAAGATGCATCTCATCACAACAAGAAGTCACCATAGTGCTCAAATGTGCACAATTGGACTAGTTGAGCCTCTCAAGAGTGCACATTCTCTCCTATCCCATTATAGCCTACTCACATCTACTCCTGCATTCCAATACTCTCTCATCCCCTACATAGCCAATATTGCAATTCCCTAACACTCACATGTTATGACTACGTGGCATCCTCTTCAAGTTAAATCATAGAACCCAAGGTAGATGTAACATAAGTCATCCTATGGGAAGCCTCTATTGGCTAGTCAAAGCCCAGGTGGATGTAACACAAGTCATCCTGAGGAGGAAACACCTATCCTATAGATGCGATGTGGTTTCGCAAATACCAAGTAAAGCCCATACAATAGCATGCATTTCACTTAATGGAAAGCCCCCCATAGTTACCATCTAGTGACGTGTAGAACCCAAAGTAGGTTCACCTCACAACAAAAAAAAACAAAGTAAAAAAAGGGGCAAAAAGGGACAAAGCAAGTCCCCAATCAATTGAAAAGTGTTGCAATTTCAACCCTAAATCCACACTAACTCTCTCATGAGCACTCTAATGAGAGATCAATATTTTTAAGGGTAGGCCACTCTAGTGCCATGGTCACTATCAACTATGATATTTTTGCATCATAACACCCTATTTTCATCTCATCTCCTCTTTTAACCCCAACACATTACCTACACCTTTTACTCCTAGCATACCTTCATCCACAACACTCTTGAGTATGGTGCAGTGATATCTAATCTTGCACTAAAGATTAATGTTGGTGCCATGCCTACTATGGTGTTTTATCATTCTTTGTCGACATCTCTCAAGCCACTCCTCTAGACATCAACAAAGAGGGATCAATGAAACACCATCAAATTTGGACTACGGCATCTCAACTGCAAATTTTTCTAAGTGTTAGCATGAGGCCATTTTCTGCAAATTTTTCCAAGTGCTAGGACTACACTCTCCATTTCCTCTTAGTGTAGTCATCCTAGTGGAGAGTGTAGATAGCTCAAAAACTAGTTTTTGTAGATTTTCTCTAAGTGTTGAGACTACACTCTCCACTGCCCCAGAGTGTAGTCGAGCATAGTCAATACAAAGGCTAGTTTTTAAAATTTTTCTAAGTGTCAAGCTAGCCACTGCAAAATTTTCTAAGTGCTAAGACTACACTCTCCACTGCCCCAAAGCATAGTCAAGTGTAGTCAACATGAGATGCAGTTTTTGCAAATTTTTCTAAGTGTTAAGACTAGGCTTTCCACTAGCCCAAAGCGTAGTCAAGCGTAGTAAACTGGAAGCTAGTTTCTGTACATTTTGATAAGTGCTAGGTCTACGCTCATCCCTAGTTGAGATTGTAGTCAGCCTCCCATGGAGAGCATAGTTAGTACATGGCCACTTTTTCTACAAAATTTTTTCTAAGTGTGGGACTATGCTCTTCCCTAGTCAAGAGCATAGTCAAGCGTAGTTAGCTAGAATAGCCTCTGAAGGCATTTACAACATAGCATCGACATTCAGCTTAACTCCAACTCACCTCCAACAAACATAGTTAGCAAAATGCATCTTTTTTGTACCCCTTTTGTCCCCAAAATTGTAACTATGCTTGATTCTACACAAGAGAGTGGAAAACGTAGTCCTGAAGTGTAGCCTCCAAAGTTGCATTTTTTCAAGTACATTACAATCCTCTTGGCACATGCACATGCAATTGCTAGCATAGTCACAATCTCCTAGCCTTACAGAGTCTGGTAGAGCACAATAGAGCATAACATCACTAGCCATAGTGAAGAGTGTAGTTGGGTGATGGCATAGTCGCAACTGTCCCCTTTTCCACATGGTAGTTCCTTTGCATTTCATGCTAAACCTAGCTTTATAAATACCCCCACCCTCAATGTTTTAGAGGTTGGCAAAAAACAATTTCAAGAATTAAAGCATTAGCAAATCTAAGGAGCACTTGAAGAGAGGCAAAAGACAGCTTGGCAACATTGTAGAGTACCACAAATCACTATAGAACACCGCAGCCCACTCCACACTATAATAAACAACCTAATAGGAACAAACACCATGGAATAATGTTAGTGTTTATGGCCAAAAACTCCAAAGACTATGACTACACTATCCATTGCACTTGTTATACACTGCGTACCTTCTTACCCCCTCTAGAGTTAACTATGCTCAATCCCATTTGGGGTGGTGTTTCATTCTCTCTCTCTCCTTTAAATTTTAAGCAGCTTGCTTGCATTTTTAGCATTTTACTTGCATTTTCTGCTATTTCATTTCATAGATGCATCTAAAACTATGCTTGGGTGATGACCCCCACATGTTGGTACCCTTGTTTTTTCCAAAAACTTGACTACACTTGGCCCCATTGACACTATTGACATTGCACAAACACTTAGCATCATAGCTAACTACACTGCACCCCTGGTTGCATTTGGTAAGTCCCTATTCAATTAACAAGACCATTCAGGGCACCCCATCTCCACCTCTAGCAAGCCCTCGCATGGCCACAAGGTTAGGCTATGCACCTGTGAACCTCTCAGTGTTCTAGCTATTGATGTTTTTGGTCACTATAGGCCACATGGAAGAGGCTTTCAATTGGTCTTGCATTTCTTTTGGTGCTTGCTCCAAGAAAGGACCAAAGTTCAACTCTTGGAGCACTATTTTTTAGACCTTCCTCTATTGGATTTGATTCAGGAAAGCTTCTTTTAAGGTCACCTCAAGATTTTCTTGTTGAGCTAGTGCATCATCTTGGTGGAAATGTTCTATTTCTATTGTTGATTATGGAATCTATCGAATAAATTCCACCTCGGCCTCTTTCCTAAGAGGACCTATGGTGTGGGTTGCAAGTGGTTCCTCTTGGGCTTTTTCTTGGCCCCTTTCATTCTAGGTTGTTTCTCCCTTGGTTGAAATGGTCTTGCTTCTTACGTGTGTTTCCCTTTCGATGCCATTTGTGGTCACAACACATCCATGGATTAGTAGATATAATATGTAACTTAAAATTTTTAAATACCTTCTCTTATTAGTCAGTTACACTTTGGCTAAGGTTCAACCATGGCATATTAATTATTTTATTAACTATTTATTAATTTTTTATTGTAAATGTCACTAGACCTTGTTCAAAAGTTTTAACTCTTATAATTTCATGTTGAATAGTTGATTTTTTTAGTTAAACCTTTGTGGGTGTTAGAAAAATGGTGAAAATGTTTTTGTCAAAAATGGTACATTTGTGGGCCCCACAATGAAGAGCTTACCTTTCGTAGTTGCAGGGTCAAAGAATGGAGTGATTTGGATAAATGATTAGGAAGTTCTATGCTCTAGAAGGTTCTCGATTCTAAAAATTTAAAAAGTCAAATAAATTCTTTGCTTGATGTGATTCCCATCCAAAAGGAAAAACAAGAGAAAAAAACAAAAAAAACAAAAAAAAACATGATGGAAATTCAAAACACATCCCTTGAACAAATAAACAAGCTACAAACACTGGTTATGGAACTAGAAAGACATGTTACCCATGCTTGAAGGTCCCATTTAACTAAGGCCCTCTCTCACTTCCTACCTCTCTTTCCTTCTATTTATGGAATGATGGTTGTTCTATGGAAGCACTTTTGGGTCTCAAGGGGGTGAATCAGTCTTTGAGTGATGATGTGAAGTCACTGAAAGAGGTTAATTTTGGTCTAGACTAAGGATGGATCTTCTTAGGTCATTTTAAACATAAACTTCACAAGGGACTTCTTATGACCTCAATTTAAAATTTCATTCCATCTCCATCATCCATCTAGGATATTCATAACTCACCTCACTACTAGTGTTCATGTTCTTGATTTAGTGTCTTTGTTTAGCATGCTTGAATTCTTTGGTAGAATCTTTTAGGTTTTGGTCCTTAACTTCCATCAACCATTAATCACTTATGGGGCCCATGGACTCCTTAGGTTGAGGTTATGTAAGGGCAAACAAGACATGTGCCTACAATGGGGAGGACCCACTTACATATCTCTTGGTTGGGTTTGTTAAGTACCTTATCCTTAGGCATTCTTGTAATCAGAATCTTTCATACACCTATCTTCTACATCAAACCATGTGCTTCTTTCCATATTTTGTTCAATAAACATATTCTCCATTAAATTTTTGATTTTTTGAGCTTTCAAAGACCCTCTTCAATGATTTCATCATATTCTTGTCTTTTTTGGGACTCCATGGATCCTAAATTCATTGAAACATTCCTTGTGTTTTTTATGATATTCAAAATTCAAAATCTTCCCTACGGGCCCTATCAATGGAGCAAACATGTATATGAGGCCCCCTATACATAGCCCTATCAATGTAGTGGAAAAATACTATATATATGCATAACCTTACTTATAAATTTTTACATTTTCTCATAAACACTGAAGGAGTTTTTAAATTTTTAGAGCCTAAAACCTTCTAGAGCACATAACTTCCTAATCATTTATCCAAATCACTCCATTCTTTGACCTTGCAGCTACCAAAGATAAGCTCTTCATCGTGGGGGCCACAAATGTGCCATTTTTGACAAAAGAATTTTCACCATTTGTCTAACTCCCACAAAGATTTAACTAAAAAATCAACTATTAAACATGAAATTACAAGAGTTAAAACTTTCCAACAAGCTCTAGTGACATTTACAATAAAAAATTAATAAATAGTTAATAAAATAATTAATCTACCATGGTTGAACCTTAGCCAAAGTGTAACTAACTAACGAGAGAAGGTATTCAAAAATTTTAAGTTACATATTATATCTACTAATCCATGGATGTGTTGTGACCAAAAATGGCATTGAAAGGGAAACACACGTAGGAAGCAAGACCATCTCAACCAAGGGAAAAACAACCTAGAATGAAAGGAACCAAAAGACATCATTGATTTTTTTGCTCTAGTCTCTTCTATATTTGCTAATAATTCATATTATAATCTTTGTAATCTCCTTGTTATTCACCTCTACTTGACTGTTGGCTTAGGGGTAATAGGGTGTTGTTAATTTATGTTCAACCCCTAAGCATTACACAAGTTTTTGAAAAGTGACATCTGTAAAATGGGCTTCATTGTTAAAAATCAGTGCACATGGCACCACAGACCTATTCAAAAAATTTTTTTGTACAAATTAATTAGTAGTGAATGATGTATAGTCGATGATGGTTGTTGCTTCTGCCCATTTGGTGTAGTACTGAACTATAACAATTATGTATGCCTTTCCATTAGACATGGATGTGATAAAACCCATGAAGTTAGTGTTCCATATGTCAAAGGGCTCTACTGGTTGAATCCACAATTGAGAATCCTCTATTGAAGTGATCATCCCACCATCTTGTTGACAGTGCTCACAAGATCAAAAAAATTAGTGGGCATCCCTAAAGATTGTAGGTCAATAGTATTCTACCATTAGGATTTTTATGGCCATGCATCTTCCTGCATAGTGACCTCCACAAGGGCCTTCATGAGCATCCTGGAGAATACATAATTGATCTACATTAGGGACACACCA
The DNA here is from genome assembly GCA_015680685.1 of Gnetum montanum. Taxonomy (NCBI): domain Eukaryota; kingdom Viridiplantae; phylum Streptophyta; class Gnetopsida; order Gnetales; family Gnetaceae; genus Gnetum; species Gnetum montanum. The sequence goes on along the minus strand of MNCI01037235.1, from coordinate 353,636 downwards.
ATGAACTAGGCCATTGGCACACACCTTGTAAATATATCCATTAATTTCCATGAAGTACTTTGGCCAATGAAGAAACTATTATTTCTTCTTGTGGTTTAGATCTTATGGAATCTCCTATGTGAGAAGGTAAGTGAGGGTGCCATCATACCATTTTAATTTGATGGGCACTTGCTCATTTATTAATCTTGTAAATATGAGTTCATTTAGAAATTGATCAAAAAGTAGACTCTCCTTCCCTTTATCATCCAATGTAATCAATAGAGATGTTCAGTGATCACATTCTTAGTTTCTTTTTTATCTATCATCGTGAGATCAAATTCCTACAAGATCATGAGCCACCATATAATATGGGGGCACATAATTGGCTTATTCATTAGGAAGTGGATGGCACTATGATCTACACACACAAACACTTTATAGCCAAGCACATAGTACCTAAACATTTCAAGAGCAAACACCACTGTCATTAGTTTTTTCTCAGTTGTGGTGTGATTAAATTATGCACCCACAATACTTTGTCTTGCACAATGGATGTAATATGGACATTTCCTATCATCCATCTATGTAAGCATGGATCCCAAGGCATAATTAGATGCATCTGTCATTATGTGAAATGGCCTAGACTAGTTTGGTGCCCGTAGAATTGAAGTTTCCATGAGTTTTTCCTTTAGTTGTTGGAATGCATGTTCATACTCCTTGGTCCAAATTAATGAAGCATCTTTCTGTATAAGCTTAACCAAAAAATTTATGATCTTAGATAAATTCTCTATAAACCAACAATAGTAGCTAGTATGTCCAAGGAATGATCGGATGTCTTTGACTATCTCTAGTCGGCATGTTCCTTGGATGACCCTTATCTTTTATGGATCTACCTCAATCCCTACCTAAGTAATTCTATGCCTGAGTACTATGCCCTCCTAGACCATTAGATGGATTTTCTACCAATTAAGCTTAAGGTTTGTTTTAGCATATTTTTTCAATACTTGGTGATTCAAGGCTTGCTCAAATGTATCCCCATTGGTAGAAAAGTCATTCATGAAGAGTTGTACCTTGTTACCAATCTATTGTTGAAAAATAATAAGGAGCAGGCATTGAAATGGTGCATGAGCATTGCATTGACTAAATGAAATCTTACAATATGCAAAAGTCCCCCAAGGACTCGTGAATGTTGTTTTGGCCTGATGTTCTGGCATAATTTGGATTTGATTATAGCCACTATAACCATCCAATAAGCTATAATAGCAATGCCCAAATATGATGTCCAACACTTGGTCCACAAATGATAATGGAAAATTATCTTTAAATATTTTCATATTTAACTTCCTAAAGTCAATGCAAATCCACCACTAGCCACCTTTCTTTGGCACAATTACAAGTGGGCTAACCCACTCACTATCCATGATGGAATAGATGGACCCTGCCTTGAGGAGTTTTTTAATTTCCTCTTTGATGATCTACTTCAACTTAGAGTTTAGCCACCTTTGCAACTACCTTCTTAGCTTCATGGCAAGGCTGGTATAGATATGATGCTAGCATATCCATGGATCAATTCCAATTAGTTCAAGATATGACCAAGAAAATGTTGTTGGCCATTTTTTGACCACTTTCAATAGTTTGTATTTTTATTTAAAAGCAAGATTTGCAGTAATTATAACTAGCTTTCCACTTTTTAAAAATGCATACTTCATGTTCAGTGTTAAATTTTTTAACTCTAAGGGCTCTAGCTTGAAATGATCAGGGATTACCAACTCTTCCCAATGTAGTGACTAAAAACATCGGTGGCTGGAAACACCGAGAGGTTGCTGGGCAAACAGTTTAACCCCAGATCCATGTAAGGGCTGTGTTGGATAAAATGAAAATAGAGCACCCTCAACGGTCTAGTCAATCAGATAGGGACTTAATCGATGTAACTTAACCTATCATAAACGTTGTTTTAAATGTTAAAAAGGCAAGGTATAACCGATGATTAATAAATATGGGAATGCAAAAAATAATGCTAAATAGTGATAACAATGAAGAAATAATAGAATGAGCTGGGGCAAGGAAATGCACTGCTGCAAAATCGTGGGTTCGATTCTCTTCCTTGTTTTGAAGTGTACAAAAGTAATACAACACTAGAGGTGCACAGAGAGTTCAAGAATGACCGAGATGCTCAAAATGTGCCAACTATGCCTTTGAGTAAGAACTTAAACTTCAATAGTACAGAAATACCAATGCAAAGAGCAAATGCCAAATGCCAACAGCAAAATGCCAACTTAAAATTTCCAACAAAATAGCTTGCCAATCGCAAAAAATTTACCAACTTGCCAAAAATGCCTTAATTTTCCAACCAAAATTGCCAATGATGCCTCAATTTTGCCAACCTTTTGAGCTTTGTTCATCTAGGTATTTATAGGGCCAAGAGTAAGAGAGAAATGCAGTTTAAATGCCACGTGTCCTGGACCCACAAGATGCTGACATGCTCGTACTACGTGGATGTGCAAAACTAGTTGTGAACTTGCTATGCTGCACCCATGTTGTCGAAACTGGAAATGCTGGAATCAAGTGTGTCAATAATATAAATGACAAACGAATCACATTGAAGTAGCGTATGTAATTGCTACGCCATTGAAGTAGCGTATGTAGCATAGCAAGTTGGTGTAGCATAGCTACTTGCTACATTGTGCTATGCTATGTAGTGTAGCATAGCTACTTGCTACATTGTGCTATGCTATTTAGTGTAGCATAGCTTAGTCACCAATTTAAATAGAAAACTTATGTTGGAGTGACTAGCTTTTTCTAAAAGCCTTGGCTCATGCAAGGTTAACTTTTGAAGCATTCTTCTGATCTCCATTCTTGCTATGCTATGCTACGCTATGTAGCATAGCATAGCGTAGCAACCAATGTTACTTGCATTTCTGTTAAAGTAGCAGGACTTTATGAGAAAACTTCTCCTATGGTTCAAATGCTAACTGAGACATGATAATCTTGGAAGCCACAATGCCTTAGATGCGATCCTTTTTCCGAAGTGGCCTAGTAGAAGAGTCTTTGTGTGTTCCAACCTTACTACGCTGTGCTATGCTATGTAGCGTAGCATAACGTAGCACTTTGCTTGCTAAATTCTAACTTTGGCCTACGTGAACATCTTGTTGAAGCTTGAATTCAGACACTTGTTTGATTTTCCAAAGGCCTATTGCGCTGCGCAGCATAGTGTAGCGTAGCAAACTTGTCAACTAGAAAACTTGTCGAACTATTTTTTCCATCCTAAGCACCATCGACAACTCCCAGCATGGTTTTTGAGTAAAATGTCAATAGAGTGAATCACCTAGGTGGGCAGGCTAGAGAGTCCATCGGGCCTGTCAATTCTGGTGGTAGAAAACTTGCCAAACTGAACAGTCTAAACTCAGTGCATTCATTTCCTGCCAAACGGTCATGAGGCTACACTTGTGGAAATGCTTGCCCCAGTTCCAAGACCCTGGTGAAGCAAGAGTGCCTCAAAATTTTCTGGTGTTTCATTGGCCCCTCTTTGTTAATGTCTAGAGGATGGGCCCAAGAGACACCGACAAAAAATATGAAATACCATGAAAGACAAGATGCTAACATCGCTTTGTAGTAGTTGTCCAGATGTTGCTTAGCTATGCTCGAGAGTGCTAGGATAGTTATGTAGGGAAAGGGAAAAGGGTGGAGTTGTGAGGATAGTTTCATAAAGGGAAAGAAGTAGCAATGTGGTCCCTCGTCAAAGTGCTTATGAGGGAATCAATATGCATGGGCATCCTTCTTTTGCAGGTTTCTTACCTCTCATCAGAAATGCTTAGAGATAGTCATTGTGAAATAGCTGATGTGCCATTTGTTTTAGACACACGTTTTTTTTGTGAGCTTTTGCTCTTTTATGCTTTTGTTTTGTTTTTCTACCATTTTCATTTGCAAACAACCTTGTTGTTGCAGGATAGGTGCTTCTTTCCTAGGATGAGTTGCATTACATCCACGTGGAGCTTTAACCTACCTACAGATGCTTCCCATGTGGCGAGTTGCATTACGCGCATCATGGAATTTGTGGTTGAGCATATGGGAGGACTTTACAGGCATCAGGAAAATTCATAAAAGAGGTGTGAGAAGGAAAATTTTGGGTGTAAGGAATGAGGTAAAGGAGGTTAAAGGGGAGGACAAGATGTGCACTCCAAAGTAGCCAAGCTAGTCAGAACAGCCACCTTGGAACAATGTAGCACCCTACCGCCTTGGCAAAACATGCCCCTGACTGATGCTGCTCTGGCACGTACCCTAAAAACACAACAGAGAGAAAACCAGAAGAAACAAACATCAAGTAAAATGAAGGAAAAGGTATTTCTTGCTTTGGATGCTGCTGGAACACTAGACATTGTTGCTGAGGCATGCGACGTCCAAACCAGAAAGGCCAGCAGCAAGTCTAGTAGCATCAGAGTGGAGAGGCAGGCACCGAGGAGGCTAGGAATTGTGGTGATGTGAGTTCTCAGGAGTCCCTGCCCAAGGAAAACATCATGCAGTTCATCTGTAAGTTGGGCTACCCAACAACTAAACGTATTTCATGCTTGGGCGTTGGTGGGGATCAGAGGATAGCAACATTGTGGCTAGGCCACAATAGTGCTGGGACTTCAGTAGTAGCCATCGACCACTGAAGCTACTGCTAGGGCAAAGGGTCGTGGTAGGGGTAGCTCCAAAAGGTCAGCAAGATGCCAAGGGTAGTGGCGTTGCATATATTCCAGAGAGTTTTTCTTGGCTTCATGAATTGCATTCTGGAACTACAACATCCCACCCCATGTTGGCATTGTGCATGCTCGCTTGTTTGTAGAGTCATGGATGTATGCTAAGCACGTGTTGTGAACCCAATTTAAGGTCATGGTAGACCATTTGATGTGTTGGTTTAAGGTCTTAGTAGACTGTCCTGCACTAGTTTAAGGTCCTAGCAGATCGTTATGCTAGTTTATTGTCATAATGGATGGTGGTTGTGCTAGTTTAAGGTCCTAGTAGATCACTGTGCTAGTTTAAGGTCCCAGTAGACTGTAGTGCTAGTTTATCATCGTAGAAAATGGTCACTGTGCTAGTTAAAGGTCCTAGCAGACTGCTATGCTAGTTTAAGGTTCCAACAGATTGTAGTGCTAGTTTATCGTTGTAGAAGATGGTGGTTGTGCTAGTTTAAGGTCCTAGCAGACTATTTTTCTAGTTTATCATCATAGCAGATGATGGATAGGCCAGTTGAAAGTTGTAGTAGATCATTTGTGCCATTTTAACATTGTAGTAGACGTGGTTTGCCAGTTTTATGTCATGGCGGATAGTTTGTGCCATTTTATATTCGTAGCAGACTACCTTTCTCAATTTTACCTCATAGCAGACGAGCTTTGCCAGTTTTACGTCGTAGCGAACATTAGTTTGTGAGTTTTATGTCATAATGGATGATTGCTTACCTTGCTCATGCATCAGATGTAGTATGTCTTAAGATACGAATGATTCATAGGATTTATGAACTCATTGCCATCCATATCTACCAGCTTGAAGGCTCCGTTCCCGTAGGATTTTGTGACCATGAATGGACCTTCCTAGTTTGCTGAGAATTTTTTCACATGCTCATGGATAGCCTTGAGAATGAGGTCCCCCTTCTTTACTGGCCTTTGATGCAAGTTTGCATGATGCTTCTGTCATTGCCTATTCTAATATTGCTCTATGTGATCAAGTGTCTATGCACGCTCCTCCTCTATGGAGTCAAGGTCAATGATCCTCGACTCATTGTTCTGGGCTTCACTCACAACATTTGACAAGATCATTTGAAGTGACGGTACCTACAACTCAAGAGGTAACACCACCTTAGATTTGTAAACAAGATTATAAGGATTTTTACTTGTTGCAGTCCTGCATGTTGTCCTGTAAGCCCACAACACATAGAGGATTTGCTTGTGCCATCACCTCTTGCTGTTGTTAAGAATTTTCTTAAGCAAGTTGATAATGGCTTTGTTCGTAGCTTCTGCCTGTCTGTTCACCTACGGGTTGTATGGCGAGGAGAACGATTGCCTAATGCCGAGGTTGCTGCAAAAGGTTTTGGTTTTCTCACTACTAAATTGTGGCTCATTTTCGGTCACAATAATCATGGGAAGCCCAAACATCATCATGATGTTATCTAATATGAAGTGGCAAACCTATTGAGATGTAGTCTTTCTAAGGGGAATAGCCTCCACCCACTTCATAAAGTACTTCGTGGCCGTGATGATGAAGCTATGCCCTACGAAAGACTTAGGCTTGATAGGTCCTATGATGTCTAGTCCCCATCATTGGAATGGCCACATGATCTATGTTGGATGCACTTCTGTAGGTGAAATGTATATGAGATTTGCGTATTGTTGGCACATATCACAAGTCTTGACATTCGCTAGGCAATCACGCTCCATGTGAGGCCAGTAGTACCCTAGGCTTCTGACTTTTGTTGCCATGGCCCTAGGTGCTATGTGTCCACCACACAGTCCCTTGTGTACTTCATTAATGACCTTCTGCACTTGCTCCTCATTTATGCATGCTAGCAATATCCTATCAAAGGAGCGTTTGCACAAGGCATTGTCTCACATGAGCACATATTGTCAAGCACGCTTGCAAATCACATCCCTCTGGGTAGAGGTCAAATCGCATGGGGGCTCGCCATGTTGCAAGTAGGCTTTAATGTTGGCATACCACTCTTGGGCATCCGTAGTGCTAATAGAGGCTACATGTACCGCTTGAGTGATAAGCTTCATACACTTGGTAATCAAAGTGGGAAAACTTGCAAATAGGTGTGGTGGCACATTCAATGCTAGGGTGGCCAAGGCATCTGCTATAGTTTTTTCATTATGCAACACATGTTGAACATCCGTTGTTATAAACTATTTAAGAAAATTTTTTGCTAGGTGGCAATAGGGCTACAAATGAGTAGATTTGCAAGCATAGACCTCAGTGATTTGATTCACAAAGAGTTGTGAATCGCATCGAATCACCAGATGTTGATTTTTAGTGCTTGGGCTACTAAGAGGTCCCTAAGGAGTCCTGCGTACTCTACCATATTGTTCGTACAAAGGAACACAAACCAATAAGTGAACAACCGAATGTCCCCATGGGGGAACGTAATGATGGCCGCTGCACTACCACCATGCATAGTTAAGGCACCATTGAAGTGTATAGTAGCTTAGAGATGAGATTGAACAACATTGATGGTGCTAACGTGCTCATCAGGGAGTTCAAGTTCTATGATTGCCTGATCATCGACAGGTGAGGTCGTGAGTTGAGTTGCTATAGCTTGACCTTTTGTCGATGATTGGCTCACATAATGCAAATTGAATTCCACTGTTATGGCTTTCTGCCAGGCTATCCTTCTTCTTTAATACAAGTTGTTTGTGATAGCTTGGAGTACATTGCTTTTGCAAATGATGTTAACTTTTCTACGAAACAAGTAATGCCTCCAATTTTTTAATGCAAACACCAGGACAAGGCAATTCCTCTCCACCTCATTGTATTTTTCCTCATATGCTATCAATGCATAACTTAAGTAATACACTGGAATCTCAGAGCCTTCATCTCACTTCTGACATAACAGTGTCATGATAGATATGTCAAAGGTGGCAAGGTAGATGTAGAAAGGCCTATCCCTCTACGGTTGGTAAATAGTCGGGAGATGTAAAAGCTCTCTTTTTAGATCATCAAAGGCTTGTTGGCATTGTGTTGTCCATTCAAAGTTAACCCCTTTCTTTAGTAAGTGTTGCATGGGGTGTAACTTGTCAGTCAACTTAGCTATAAACCTTTTGATGAATTTCACGCTACCTTGCAACCTACACAATTCTTTAAGGTTTGTAGGGGGTGCTAGATTAGCAATGGCCTTAACTTTGTTAGAGTCCACTCGTATTCCAACCTCCGATACTACAAACCCTAACATGCATCTGGTTCTCACCCCGAAGACACACTTCCTTGGGTTGAGGTGTAAATCATGCATTTGGCAACGCTTGAGGACTACACCTAGATCATTGGGATGATTAGCAGCCTCTTTAGATTTGACCGCTATGTCATCCACATAGTCGTTTATTGTTTCTAGGATGTAGTTGCTAAAGATGTATGTCATGGCTCTCTGATAGGTTGCTCCAGCATTCTTGAGCCCAAAGGGCATTGTAACGACGGAAAACGTCGGCAGCTAGAAATATCGACCGAAATTCCATGTACACAGCTTTAACCACGGATCTGCGTGAGGGCTAAGCTGGAAAAATGAATCCGCGGTGCCCTGAACGGTCTTGTCGATCAGACAGGGACTTACGGGTCAGTAAAAGCGGTGACGATTACGGATTTTTGCGTGACGTGATTTGTTGCGAGAGATCGTAAAACGGGGAGACAACGACGTAGATGGATCGCTACGAAGATAACGCTAAAACGCCGGAAAGATGCTAATCGGGAGAGAAAAACAAGTGGATGTCGCAAAGATCAAAGATCTATGTATCA
>MNCI01037235.1:318983-332069 GCA_015680685.1 Gnetum montanum | reverse complement strand
GACATCGCAAAGACTCTGACCAAAGTATGTGGCCACTGTTGCAGCAACAAGGATTCGGATCTAAAAGTGGCCAAGTGCGTGTTGGGATCCCCCTCCCCATTATACTTCGTAAAATGTGGGAGGGACATCCCTGGAGGCAACGACAACACGGGGACCGCTGGATTAATCGGATCATCTTGATAGAAATCCGTAATCTGAATGGTGTCAGATCCAACGGTCTTGAGGCATCGCACTTCCTCAGTAAGCGTCTGGATAAGCTGGAACACTTGATCCAGACCTGTTGAGGGAGGCATCTGTGCAGCAGGCATAGAAGCAGGAGGTTGGACTGGGTGAACAACCCCAGGAAACTGAAGCGCAGGAGGTGGTTGGTTACCTGCTGGTGGAGCAGGGGTCCATGCAGGCTGGGAGACCTGCGAAGGCCCCCACCCACCGGTTTGGGACGTGGGGTTAACTATTGCCTACTGCGGGGCATAATGATAAGTGTAGCGAGGCAGCACCCGTGAAAATTGCACCGCTGGTGCTGGCAGGGGTTGGGGATCGTAAAACGCAGATGGATATTGCTGCACAGCAGGATCGGTCCACTGACTTGTTGCAGTGTATTGAACAAAGGGTTGCTGTGGTATGGTCACAGTATGTTGCTGAGTTGGCGGGGGGCAGCAACCTTTGCGCTAAGCGAGTTGTCGATACAGTGTGAGCCTGTACTTGAGGGATGGACTGAGGTGCAGTGGTCGCCGGGATCACCGCCGGGATGCTGAGTACATGGTGGGACGGACCCGCCCCTGCGTCATGGCGCAGTGGTTGTGCTTGCCACCCAGACAGCTGCGTCTGGGCTAGCAGGAGGCCAGAAAGTTGTGCCTGCGCGGTTGCAGCTGGGTTAAGAGAGGCTCCCTCTCCGTCAAAAGGAAACAACGGGTCTTCTTGTGTGTGGAGGGGCAGAGTATGGAATGAATTTTCCGACATGGCCACGAATTCGTCCTCCACGTCTTCCTCCCGCTGGGGTTCTGCCACAGGTTATGCAGCCTGGCCTCTGGCCATGATCAGCCGGGAGATGAGCTCGTTTTGGTGCTCGGTTAAGGGCATTATATCGTAGGCCATTGGCTTGAAATCGTAACCCCCTCGATGGAGCGCCTCAAAGTTTCGTTTTGCCTCAAGGTTGGCTCGGGTGAGAGCCAACCTTGCTTGGATCTTGACACAAATGAAGTTGTAGTCTTCAGGAGTTATGACCGTGAAGATAGGATCTTTTCCCTGAAGCCTTAATGAACGGCGCAAGGGTCCCTGAGGACCGGTTGCACCGGGGGCTGGCCCTACGGTCACCGTCGGGTTCACGGGCACGACACCCGGATCGACAGTGGTCATGGCGGTTGTGGCTGTTGTGTTTGAATAGTAAGAATCCATGGATCAACGATGAAAAAGTGACTGAAAGTCGAATCTGAATGAAAGAAAGATTGACAAACAACACAAAAGGCTTTCTACCCTGCCGGATTTCAACGAAATCGTCTTTGCGACCGATCTACACCACACGATTGACCTTAGACCTCCCTAGAGGTATTACGTCTACGGCCTAGGGTATAGATCTCTAAACAGGGTTACCTGAACTATTCGGATCAAAGCCTGAAGGCCCTCCTTCTAGCGCCAGAAAACTGTCATGACGGAAAACGTCAGTAGCTGGAAATACCGACCGAAATTCCGTGTACACAGCTTTAACCATGGATCCGCACGAGGGCTAAGCTGGAAAAATGAATCCGCGGTGCCCTGAACGGTCTTGTCGATCAGATAGGGACTTACGGGTCAGTAAAAGCGGTGACGATTACGGATTTTTGCGTGACGTGATTTGTTGCGAGAGATCGTAAAATGGGGAGACAACGACGTAGATGGATCGCTACGAAGATAACGCTAAAACGCCGGAAAGATGCTAATCGGGAGAGAAAAACAAGTGGATGTCGCAAAGATCAAAGATCTATGTTTCAGCGCTGGATCGGACGTATAATTGTGTATATATTACGTTAAAATGGGAGAAAACCCCCAACAACTGGATACAAAATGAGCACAAAACAACAAGAAAACTGTCTGGACAGAAGTCTGATCTACCTTAGGCCCAAAGCTTAGGTGCAGGAATGGTCAAGCTCTGAAGTCTGTCGATCTTTTGAACGACAGAACTTGCTAACTGGGCGAGACGAGTCTGCAATTCTCGTTCTGCTTCTTTGCTTCGGGTAGATCTGCTGTTAGGACTCAGGCGTGCTGCGTTTTGTTTCTGCTAAAGGATAATGTTTGCAGCGATTACCAAGAGGTTGCTCTTGTTTCTCTGTTCAAGGCGATAAGTGTTCCCTTGCTCAGAAAATGCTCTTGTCCTCTTGATCTGCTGCCAACAAAAAGCGATAAGTGCTCTAGTGCTCTGGTTCGTTAACTTGTCAACTGGCCAATTCTCCCCCAAATCTCCCCCTCTTTTGTATATTTGTCAGCTGGAGTATTTATAGGTCGCGACACGCGCAACCCTGATGATGTGGGCCCGAATGTCGCGGATCCTGTTGACGCGATTCTTTTAAGTCGAACTGCGACTACACACAACACGCTCGTTTGCGTGTTGTGCGTGTAAAGAGCAGGCCCATGACAGGCGTGTCTCGGTTGCGTTTGCACTCATTCACTTTTTGTTGCGTGTATGAGCGCACTGACGTAAAAACAATGAGTTCAAGATCGTTTTACGCTCACCACGCAGCTGTGCGTGGCAAAGCGTAAATGTAACGTACGCTCACTACGCAGCCGTGCGTGGTGAAGCGTAAACAAAGTTTAACTTACGTTCATCACACAACTGCGCGTGATAAAGCGTAAATAATGCATAACTTACGCTTACCACGCAGCGGCGCGTGGTGGAGCGTAAGGAGCGTGCAACTTGAATCATGACTCACGCACTGGTACACACTGCCGCGTAATGAGCGTAAAGGCCACTTATGTATGCGCCGCAAGAAAAAGTGCCAACTTGTCATGCCTCTCTGGATTTTGCCTTCAACTATTTTGGAGCTTATTACACTCATCACGTTGCCGTGCGTGATAGAGCGTAAACTTGTCCTTGAACAAATTCACCTTTAGCTGTCTCGGAGCCTATTACACTCATCATGCTGCCGTGCGTGATAGAGCGTAAACTTGTCCTTAGACAAATTCGAGGTGCGTTCTCGCTCAAATTACGAATCTTCGCCTAAGGCCGACCCGTAATTTTCATGGTGTTTCAGGCATCATAGTGTAACAGAAAGTACTCCATGGGATCATGAAAGTTGTTATTAACTTATGCTCTGGGTTGATGCGAATTTGGTTGTAGTCAGAGAAACCGTCCATGAAGGATAATAGAGCATGACCAGTTATAGTGTCGATGAGCTGATCAATACTCGGTAGTGGGAAGTCATCTTTAATTCTTGCTTTGTTCAGATCTTGGAAGTCTATACAGATTCGTATTCCTCCCATTTTCTTAGAAACCACAACAATGTTTGACATCCACTCTAAGTAATCAACTGCTTGGATGAAAATAGCCTGATAAAGCTTAGTGATTTCATCGCGTACGACCAATGCAATCTCTGGTTTAACCTTGTGAGCCTTTTGCTTAACTGCTTTCATACGTGAATCTAAAAAAATGTTGTGTTGTATAAGCCTCGGATCTAAGCTAGACATGTCATTATAAGACCACATGAATACATCGATGTTATCTTGCAGTATCTTGAATACATCTTTGTGTGTTTGCGAATCTAGGAGGGAACTAAGTTTTAATGTTTTCACTTCCCCCCAAGATGTAGTCACAGGCATTTCAATAAGAGGGTCCTTAGTTATATCCCTGGCCTCTAAATCTAACGCTTGGACCAAATTTTTAGGCTAGTTTGGGTATGTTTCTAAGGATTCTATTGTGCTATCTGCAAATGATTACCATTCTATTGACTCTGGGTTTAGTTGTCTTGCAAGCTCACCATGTGAACCTGTCAAGGCTAGTAATGAAGAAAGATCGTGATGCATTGTCATTCTTGCTCAACCTACCATAATGAGGTAAATGCCAAGTCAAGTGATACCTATTTGTAGCAACAATTCATAGAAAATATTTGCAAAATAATAATGAAATATGGACAGTTGAAATGATTGTAAACTATGATACAAAATTTGTAGTCTACTAGTTTAAGGTCATAGCGAACCACATGAATGTAAAAGTACAAAACTGCTAGTTTAAGATCTTTGCGCATTTCTAACCTGGTTGAGTTTATAAATTAAGAGTATTAGTTTAAGGTCTTTGTGAAATGTTAACAGGTTATGTCAAAAGTATTAGTTTAAGGTCTTTGTGGACTGCTAATAGGTTGTGTTTGTAAAGGTAAGTTGTATTAGTTTAAGGTCTTTGTGGACCGCTAACTTGATCAAAACTATGAATTAAAATTGCTTAGTTTAAGGTCTTTGTGGATTGCTAACAAGTTATACTTGCAAAGATAAGTATTAGTTTAAGGTCTTCATAGACTGGTAACGAGTTATGCTTGTGAAGATAAGTATTAGTTTAAGGTCTTCGTGGACCGCTAACAGGCTACTTTTGCGAAGGCAAATAACTACTTTAAGGTGGATCAAGGCTTTTGGTTGGGCCCACCTGCCACGATGCAAATAGTGTTTCCACGCTATGGGGGAGTGCTACGCTATATGGAACATTCCACATTATTCGAGATGAGTAAATGGCAGGTTCTTTTTCACCGTATTGGCTATAAATAGGGGTTTACCCCTAGTAAACTCGTCATTTTCACCATAAGAGCGAAGAGCCCACATCTAGAGTGTAGAGTGGTTGTGCTAACAAAGAGCAAAGTGATTCAGCATAGCAACTAAGAAAGAATCTGCAACCGAGATGATGGCACCCAAGAGGGAACACAAACACCTAGCGCTCGCCAAGGTAGATGAGGTGAAAGACACCTTGTGGTGTCTTTCATAGGCGTGTGTCGCAATGCTGGAGGAAACTCCATGTTGCTACGCAACCTTCTTTTTTTTTCCATGCTACTATTATTATTTCTACCTTCTCTTTGTTTCTGTTTTCTTTTTGAAATATGTGTTTTTTATCATCATTTTTGCTGTTATTTTGGCCGTTACACCACCGTTGTTGCTGATTTGGCTGCAACGGTGTGCAGACAGTACGCTAGGGTTACATCCAACATTGCCCAGACTACCATTGTTGTGGTTGCCTTGCCGTAGAGGTTTAGGTAACTTTGGTGACCTAGCATGCAAATAGCATAGCATATGATCCTCAGGATGGTTTGGCCATGTGCTTGATTTGACAATGTAACACATGTCTATCACATCGTAGTGCAAATCATTTTGTTAGGAAAAATATTTGTTGAAATGGCTGTAGCGTATTAAATTATTTTTTGTTTAAAAATTCACATTTAATTTTTCTGTAGCTCTGCTACACTATTACCTTCACGGTTTTTCTATGCTACATGCATGGAAAGAATTATGCTATGTTGTCTACTAACGACTAGTCTTGCTACACTATACAAGAACGTCACTCGAACATGCTGTTAACATTTGCCATTATGTTGTGCAAGGTAATGCAAAGGCCAATTTTGATCATCCTAGAGATTATAGTGGTCCTATGCTACCTAAGCGAACCGGTGGCCAACGTTTCGCCATCCCATGTGCATGTGGGGTAGCAGACGATCTGGTTGCGGAAAGGTACAAGGGACTTTCTACAATTTCTCCTCCAACACTTTAGTGTGATCATTTAGTCGTAGCTATTAGAGGAGGTAGTAGTCATAATTATAGAAACCCTGTTTCCTGAGGCAAACTAGGGTATTTTGAAATTTCTAACCGATGGAGCAATCAGGAGCGGACAGGCCAAGGGATCTAGTTAGCACCCCAAATACTTGAGGCATCTAGCTTGGATCTAGGAAATGCTCAAATGTAATTTCTACCATGTGTACAACACATTGTTCATTTCTTGCAACATGGGAACTTTTTTTTAGAACCCACCAAGAATTGTTTATTGTGCCAGCAGGTGAGTTCTGTAAACATATTCCACAATGCTATGCAATGCATGCTACGCTAGGCCAAAATGTTAATAGTGTATTTTTGTTACTAGGTTTTTCATCAATAAGAATGGACTTCATAGTGATACTGATGCCTTGGCCTTGGCACAGATGGCACTGTAGGAGTTTTCTTCTACTAAGAATATGCACGCAGGCATGATAGGCCAATGCGGGGGTGAATGCCAAACCTATCCAACCCCATACTCCTAGTTCTATGATAGGTGCAAGGAGTTCGATTGGTTGGATGGGGATTGGGCACCCTTAAGACTGATCACCATTGAAGATGTGTCGGTGGATCTACCACCATTCCTGTCATTGTTTAAGCTTGGTAAGCTAAACTATGAATTGTTTGCATGTTTGAGTGTTATTCCTATGTTTATGCTATCTTTCTATTTCGTCTAATATTTTTTTGCTTTTCTCTATTGTAAACTACTACAGTGGCGAAGAAATCCCAAGAGGTGATGGTGATCACCTCTAGGCATAAGGAGGCTAACATTTACTTCAAGTACAAGGAGGTGGATGAGACCCAATGCTGGCTTTGCAATGGTTTTCTAGAATTGCTCACCAAAACCTTTGGAATGTTGGGCTCATGGAATTATTCTTGGTCATGAATCCAAGCATCCCTGCGGCTGAGATGCTTGCCCTAGCCGACTAGTTTTTTGAAAAGGTAGACCGCTTCCACACACATGTGCATGGTGTGCTGGTGGTCCTTAAGATCAATGATCAACTATTTGTGGACCTCTTTGATGTCCCTGCTGATGTTCTTCCCATGGGAGCAAAGACCAAAAAGGAGGCAAACCATCAGGGGGACATTGAGAAGTGGCTAGGGGTATCGAAAGGGCAAAAGGGAATCCCTATTGAAATGACCAAGCTGAAAGTGGCTAAAATAGTTTACCCCATCTTTCGTGCCTATGCTTTCCCCAAGATACTTTTCCAAGGCAAGATCATTGGAATCGAGCAAGCCTAGATAATGAGGGAGGTAATGGAAGAGGGGGCCCATTGAAACTGGGCCAAGCATCTCTACAAGGGTCTGCAAACTGAAATGGTCAAGCTTCATAAGAAGCTTAAGTCCCATTTCAATGTGCATCATGCCTTCTTCGTAGCTCGCTTGTAGTGATTTGCAAAATTCTTGGTGGTCTGTGAGAATGGAGTCTAGGTGATGCAAGATTGTAACCAGATTTCCAAACCATGGATTTGCCAAGTATTCTGGACCACCCGAGCCCAGGATCCCCCAAAAGCTATTGTGGAGTCATTTTCAATAACGACTAGGGATCGGGTGGCCTGTAACTTTCGTGGCCAAGACAGTGTGGGAAAGGTGCCCCTTGCTACTACGGGTAGCGTATCTCAGGGGAAACATCTCATTGCAAAGACAATGGCCACTAATTTGTGGTGAAAAAGGTCTCGTCCGGTTGAGTAGCCTCCCGGTATAGATGAAGAAGGGGGGCAGAAATTGCAGTTTAAGTCAGGTAGGATACAACCTCCCATTGGTAAATGCTCTTCCTCTTTATGTTTGCTATTTTTTTTATTTTGTTGATGCCTGATACGCTGTGTAATGTAGCATAGCATAGCATCAGTTTTAAGTTAGTATGCCTTAGCTTAATGTGAACTTACTTTGCTACCAGAGGAAGAAGAAGAAGAGGAAGAAGGAGAAGAGGTGACGATCCCCAAAATGGGGGTAGCTAATAAAGGTGCGGGGGCCCCAGCTACAAAGGAAAGGGCCCTGATCAAGAATGAAAGAACTCTTGCTGCAAAGGAAGGGATCCTCATTAACAAAGAAAATGCTCCAACTGATGAGGAGGATGTTTCTGTCGATGAGGAGGAGTCCCCTACTGATGAGGAGGATGCTGGCACCACAAAGAGAAGGGCCCCAGCTAATAAAGAAGAAACCCTTATTAGTCAGGAAGGGACCTCTATTGATGAACCCTTTGCTGAATATAGTTCAACGCAAGAGGAGCAGATGGACACGAAGGCCACTGCCATGGTGTTAAGCTAGCAAGAGGGATGGGAACTATAACTAGATGCTAGTGAGTTTGACTGCATATTCAACACTATGTCAATGGGTGACACCCCTACTATCACCCCTAAGGGTTTTCTAGGTAAGATCCTTTACACTATCATTTGTGTTTCTCATTAGCTTTATTGTAGCCCTCTCGATTATACCTAATACAATTTCATTACGTAGCAGACACTGTGGTTTTCATTACAAGCCCTTCCTCAATCCACCTGTGACCATTGGCCGAGACCCCTAATAAGCTAACATTCATGTAGGGGATGGTCAATGACATGATCAACCATCTCAAGTAGGTTGATTCGGAAGTGGGTAAGTGAAGTAGCTATGCTAAACTTCTTAAGTTGCTACGCTAGACCCTTTGAGTTGCTAAACTTTGCTATGCTATTGTGACTAATGCATTTTTTAATGTATGGTCAAGATCAACGCTATGCCTGCATTCCTGCAGGAAGTAACTGAGGTGCCTTGTCACATATACAATGAGGCTAGTGAATGCACGTTGCACTTGGCCGAATCCCTGTGGGAGTGCAAGCATGTGAACGAAGACCTGTGGAAGCGGGTCCATAAGCTGGAGAAGGAGAAGACTAATCTGACCGCCAAGGTAGGAGACCTCCACTCTAGAAATGAATTTCTATTGGCCTATGATACCAACGATGGTAGTTAGCACATGATCATCATTGATTATGCAAGATATTGGACAATCATGCAGTGCAAAAATGAGGCCACATGCGAAATAATTGAGCAATGAATGCAGATTGACTTGTTGGCCCAGAAGAACTAGGATTGGAAAGATCATAGCGCAAGAGTTTATGAGTGGGGGAAGTCCCAGAAAAACCACAAGCATATGTATAAACTAGAATGAGCCACCTACCATAAACAATATTTAGATGCTTTAGTGAAGTTTTATACTCATGAAGCATTCCTAGATGCTATTGGTGCTTCTAAGGCTTACAACAAGTTCATGCAACAAGTGATGGTCAGTGAGTCCCCTAAATGGGAAGTGAACCTTTCCACAGGTGAGACTACCATTTCCTCCTTTTCCTTGAGACTACCGAGATGGATGGCTATTGAAAAGGAGAAAGTTTCAGCAGACGCTAACTTAGGCAATAGATACTAGATGAATATTACAAAGGAGGAGGTTTGGCAATGCCTCGGGATCAAGTTGGATCACATTCCCCCTGAGACAGACATGGGACTATCTCGGGTTAGTCACTCTCTTGTAATGCAACTATTCATTCCATTCTAGCTTTTACTACGACTCTTGCTAACTACATTTTTTTATGTAGATTCTGGATGGAGAAATAGGTGCCTTATGAGGGTGGGAATAATGATGCAGAGGAAGGTGATGCAGGGGAAGATGATACAGAGGGAGATGATGCATGAGAGAAAGGGATCTCATTGTGTATTTTTTGCAAGAATATTGCAAATATTATTGAACCTTGAAATGGAAAATGAATTATGAAAAGATTTGTTTTGTTTTAGCGTATTGTCTATGTGATCGATTTTTATCATTTTCTGCCTTAGTTTTAGGCCATTTCGGGCAATGGTTAGTGTAGTTTTGGGCCATTTCGGGCCATGGGTGGATGTAGTTTTAGGTCATTTTGGGTCATCGTTAGATTTAGGCCATTTCAGGCCATGGCTAGTTTTAGGCCATTTCAAGCCGCGTCGTGATGTAAACGAAAATTTTTTCTAGTTTTAGGCCTTAGTGGGCCGTAACATGATGTGAACGGTGAGTATGTGAATGGTTTAAAGTAATTAGTTTGGCACCTAGCATGGATGGATGGATGTGAAGAAAACAAGAAATGAATGTACAATGGATGCTAACTAGGTAGAAAGTAGTGGAGTTGCTATGCTATACGTAACTGCTTTCTAATCCATTGTGGATTTGGTAAGACGTAAAGCTGAGAAGCTTTATCGTGGCATTCATCTACGTCATTTTCTTCTACTTGGAAAGGCAACTTAGCCATGCATTTTCATTTGCTAAGCCGGCATGTTGGGCCAGCTCTTTCGCTGAACAGTTAGTGTTGGTGGAGATAGGTGCCTCGTTCTCAAAGGTTACGACCTCTAAACCCTACTCCATATCTACGTTATTTATTGCTTGTGCTGGTACCTCATCATCATGGATCACTACCTCCCTGCCTGCATAGGGTAGATGGATCTCTTGATGTATGGGCAAAGAGACGGCCTTGAGCTAGGCTAACCATAACCTCCCCAGGATCAGGTTAAACCTGGGCATCTCTCCCACCACGATAAATGTTGCATTGGTTGGGAACTGGTCCCCTACCACAAAATCAATATGGATGATGCCTTTTACCATGACCCATGCCCCGTTGAATGACTTCAAGCATGACATTGTCATGGATTTGATCTAGTCTACCAAACCTAGTTTATCCACAATAGGGAATGGGATGACATTTGTAGCAACCTCATCATCAACGTGTGCCCTTCGGATCTTATGTTGACTGACCCAAATTATGATGAATGGGGGTGTCGTAGTTACCTAACCCCTCTTAGGGTCTTCCCTAATGGAATTTTCACTAAATGTCAATTGGGATGGCTGCGGTTTTATAGGCATAGAAGGAAGCATAACGAAGTGAATTTCTTTTTCTTCTACTAGCATGTTCTCGTTAACTAGTATTTCCGTTAACATGCAAACCAGAGCCTCATGGTGTGCAGTCAAAGTCATTATCAAGTCATACAGGCTCAACATTGTATTCTTTTACTTTAGAGCCTGCTTGACCTGAGTAAGAGTGCTTAATAGGTCTCGTCCACCTTCCTATTGCTTTTTTTCCTTCTCCTCTTCCATTCATTCTAGGAGATGAATTTCCCAAGGAGGAATAGCTTCAGGTTTTAGATCAGACCCTTTCAGGCGAGGTGGCGATGACCATGAGCGTGTAGTAGGGTTAGCTTTTGGTGAGAAGGATGTAGATGGTAGAGGATGATGGCATAGGCTTAGAAGGACCTAGGGCGGTATCTTCTATTGTCGCCCCTCTTGCTGAATGCTCTTATCGTTTCTTGGGATCAGAAGGCTACAATGTTATCTTATGCAGAGTGGGGGTGGTTAAATAGTTTGGCCCCCTGATGATGAACGACATTGTCGGTGTTAGTGCACATGGTGGTGTGGTCTTGTTTACAGGAGATGCAGGGGCAGATGTTTGAGAAGGGACCTTTAGGAAAAATGGTTGTTGCGGAAATTTTTTCATCGCTGGTGCTATAGGTGCACTACACTGAGACACATGAACCACAAATGGCTATTGATGTGGTTTAGGATTATTTTCAACACTGATAGTGTTGATAATGTAATCAACATTGTTGGCATTAAGCAGGTCTGTGTAAATGTGCATAGATTGATTTTTGGGTTGCACGGGGTTGCTCTCATCTAGAACCAACTTCCCTTGATAAATCATATGTTGTATGTCATCATTTAATGCCAAACAGTAATCTGTGTCATGACCACACATTTGATGGTAGTCATAGAACTCTTCCATCTTGAAATTCTTAGGAACTGGGGGCTCATTGGGCAAGGTGAAGGAGGGGTTCATAAGGAGTTCGTAGTGCCATTGATGTCTTTTGATCACCTCCTCTGATATCTACTTATGTTGGATATACCCTACCCCCAGTAATTGCTTCATAAGTTCTGAAAGCTTGATGGGCAGCAGGGTATATTTAGAGTGATCTTTACGCTCGAAATTAGGTTTGGGTGGAGTGGATGCTTTAGGTGTCAAGGTGGAGGCTTGAGCAGCATTGCTTGGTGCGGGTGCAGGGTTAACTGGGGGGAAGCTTCCTTCTTGTTATTTTTATTGTTAGGTTTGTCTTTGTTTGCCACAATGGCTACTATGGCTATTGCAGCCTTGCCCTTATCTTTTTCCTTCTTTGTAAACATGTTCTTGTATGTAACATAGGTTGGGTCTTTGCTTGTCTTGGCCTTGTCTTGTATGCTCTTGGTCTAGGCAAAAGCCTAACTAAGAGTTCGTGGAGTGAGATATTATAGTTTGGACTTTATAAAGTTATTCACTACATCCTTAGAGATGGTTAGTAGATGAGCCTCCGCGATAGGCTCGTGGATCACATTAAGGGTAGTGCTCCACCATTGTATGAATTTCTGAATTGGTTCTAGGAGATCTTTCTTCATGCTCATCAACTGATTCAACGTAACCTCTACTCTCAAGTTATACTTGCAATGAGTTGCGAATTGGGTCAACATCTCCTCTAGTGTTGAGATAGAAGAGCATGGGAGCACGTTGTACCAATCCAAGGCTTTTCCCATCAGATACATAGCAAAGACGTGGATGATTATGTGCAACCATTGTTGCAAGAAAGGGACTCAAATCTAAATGTAACAAGATGTGCATTGGGATCACCATCCCCATTGTATTTTATGAAGTGGGGGAGTGGCATCCTAGAGGGTAATGTTAGCATGGGGACTACTGAGCTGATGGGATCATCATGGTAGAAATCCATGATTTGCACCATGTCAGAACTAGTAGTCTTCAGGCATTTAACCTTTTCAGTAAGGGTGTAGATAAGTTGGAATGCTTGATCTAGACTCGGAGGCAACGTAGACAGTTGGAGAGCTACAAGGGCAGCTCCCATTGATGGCGTGGCAAGGATAGTGGCCTAGCTCATAAGCAACGTCGTTGGGGTGGCCCCTATGAAGGGCACTACTGGTGTTGTCCACCACCTAGTGGATGGTGCTATTGGGGTAGTGGATGGTGCTACAAGGTTGGTTATTCACATGATCGGTGGGGTAGACTAGGGTCCAGTGCTTGGCTATGCCGCTTGCAGGATTTGGTACATTTGGTGGTGAGCGTAGTGGAACATTTGCAAAGGTTATGAAATAGGGAAGAAATGAATGGGGTCAACCATGTGGCTAGGGGTGGACCTACTGCTAATGATAGAATAGGTGTAGATGCCAGAATAGATGTGGAAGTTGCATGCGGTTGCAATGTAGGTACGGTATGGATGTAGGGTAGGGTAGCCGTGATCAGTGCATGGTACAATGCAGGAATGGATTGGGAAATAGATTGTGGGGGGGGGGGGGGGGGGGGTTGG
>MNCI01037235.1:306781-318902 GCA_015680685.1 Gnetum montanum | reverse complement strand
GGGGGGGGGGGGGGGGGGGGGGGGTAGTGCTTGGGAATGAGATGGGGAAATAGGTGTGTTGATATGCCAAGGGAATGGCATGGCTACCCATTACCGATGAAAGTGTGGGTTGTGAAGGATTAGTCATAATCATGAAGGGAAGGGAGCAGCGGTGAAGAGCATGTTCAACCAAAAAGACGGGGTGGGAGGGATGGTGGTAGGGTTAGTTTGACCCCCACCCTTGGATTTGGAATCCAGCACCTCTTTCCCATCTTGAAACACCTCTTCATAGTGAGATGTTGTGTCTTGTTGCTCCCTAGGCCTACTTACCCATGTCAGCTGGTGTAAAATCCATTGATGCATTTGCATCAGAGGAATGGAAATGCCAGGAGTAGGAACAAATTCCCTTCCATTGTTGTAAGAGAGCTTGAAGTTATGCTTTTCTTTGAGTTCTTGGGCATCTAAGGGTAGGTTTGCCTGGACCTTAGCACAAATAAAATTGTAAAGCTTGACATGCTCTGCCAAGCTCTCAAGTAATCAGTTTTGGATCCTAAGAGATCAACATGGTTCTCACACTGGGCTAAGCGGTTACTTGGCACCTGTGATGCCTTGAACTGAAAAGGGGACATCAAGGTTAGAGGTAGCAACAATAGTGGTTGAAGAAATCATTTCATAAGGCTAAAAATGGTTTGCAAAGGAGAAAAATAGAGATCAAAAGGTGATCGGAGGCTTTCTATCCTATAGGATTCCAAAGGAACTGTCATTGTGACCAATCTGTACCACACGATGCGTAAAAAACTACAAGGGTGTCATGTTTACGCTAATAGGTAACGAGGTACAAAGAGCACATAGGACTACCCATAAAGTACTAAAAGTCCCTCCTTCTAGTGCCAGAAA
This sequence comes from Gnetum montanum, assembly GCA_015680685.1. Lineage (NCBI taxonomy): Eukaryota > Viridiplantae > Streptophyta > Gnetopsida > Gnetales > Gnetaceae > Gnetum > Gnetum montanum. Next base: position 318,026 of record MNCI01037235.1, on the reverse strand, counting down.
CTATAGCAATCAAAAACATCGGTGGTTGGAAACATCGAGAGGTTGCCAAGCGAACAGTTTAACCCTGGATTCGTGCGAGGGCCCTGATAGATAAAATAGAAATAGGGCTCCTTGAATGGTCTGGTCAATTAGACAGGGACTTAGTCATTGTAACTTAACCTTTTGTAAACATTTTTTTAAATGTTAAAGAAGCGAGGTATAACCAATGATTAATAAATGTGGGAATGCAAAAAATAATGCTAAATAGTGATAACAATGAAGAAATAACAGAATGATCTAGGGTAAGGAAATGCACCATCACAAAATTGCAAGTTCGATTCTCTTCCTTGTTTTGATGTGTACAAAAGTAATACAACGCTAGAGGCGCACAGAGAGTTCAAGAATAATCGGTACGCTCAAAATGTGCCAACTATGCCTTTAAGTGAGAACTTAAAAATCAACAGTACAGAAATACCAATGCAAAGAGCTAATGCCAAATTCCAATAATAAAATGCCAACTTAAAATTGCCAACAAAACAGCTTGCCAATCACCAAAAATTTACCAACTTCCCAAAAATGCCTTAATTTGCCAACCAAAATTGCCAACAATGCCTCAATTTTTCCAACCCTTTGAGCGTTGCTTGTCCAGGTATTTATAGGACAAGGAGTAAGCGAGAAATGTGGTTTAGATGCCATGTGTCCTAGACCCATGAGATGCTGACATGCTTGTATTGCATGGATGTGCAAAATCGGTTGTGAACTTGCTACGCTCCATCCATGTTGTCGAAACTGGAAATGCTAGAATCAAGTGTGCCAATAATGCAAATGAAAAATGAGGCACATTGAAGTAGCGTATCTGCTTGCTACGCCATGCTATGCTATGTAGCGTAGCACGTTGGCATAGCATAGCCACTGATTTAAATATAAAACTTGTGTTGGAGTGACTAGCTTTTGCTGAAAGCCTTGGTGCATGCAGGGTTGACTTTTGAAGCATTCTTTTGATCTGCATTCTTGCTACACTATGCTACGATACATAGCATAGCATACCGTAGTAGCCAATGTTACTTGCATTTCTATTAAAGTAGTGGGACTTTAAGAGAAAACTTTGCCTATGTTTCAAATGCTAACTGAGACATGATAATCTTCGAAGCCACAATGCCTTAGACATGATCCTTTTGCTGAAGTAGCCTAGTAGAAGAGTCTTTGCATTTTCCAACATTACTACTCTATGCTATGCTATGTAGCATAGTAGAGCGTAGCGCTCTACTGGCTGAATTCTGACTTTGGCCTACGCAAACATCTTGTTGAAGCTTGAATTCAGACACTTGTTTGATTTTCCAAAGGCCTACTATGCTACGTAACATAGCAGACTTGTCAAATAGAAAACTTTCCGAACTATTTTTTCCATCCTTAGCATCATCAACAACTCCCAGAATGGTTTCTAAGTAAACTATCAGCCGAGTGAATCACCCAGGTGGGCAAGCCAGAGAGTCCATCAAGCTTGTTAGTTCTAGCAGTAGAAAACTTGCCGAACCAAATAGTCTAAACTCAGTGCATTCATTTCTTGCCAAACGGTCATGAGGCTACACTTGTGGAAATGTTTGCCCTAGTTCCAAGACCCTGGTGAAGCAAGATTGCCTCAAAATTTTATGGTGTTTCATCCAATAGGTATCATCAACTTCATCATTAGATAGTTGGTGTTGAACTTTCTCAAGCTCATCCATGTCTTCGACATACACATATGTCAAGCTCTCAAAGGGTTCCATGCATAGTGTGTCACTATTAGCCACTAGATGTCCTCTTGTTTTATGGCTATTACATACAAGAGGTACCTTTGGATATCAGTTTCATATGCATACTGATTGCATGCCTTAACGTATGTACTTTTAATGGACTAAATTTTCTAGACACAATTACACCCGTTATCGCTATACATGATGCATGGAACTGGCTTCTTCTCAAGGCATCCAAATTCATTCTCCTTGAATATTTCCAAGGATAGATCCCTGATGTCCATTCATGCATCAACTATTCTTAACCATGCATGTCCCATAATGATGGAGAAGTCACCTTTGTAGTTTTCTACCTTGATCACCAAAAAAATTAGTAGTATATGACCACCCACAAAATATGGTCATGATGTTCTCCACTAATCCTAGAGAGACAATGATTGACTATTTTTCCTATTTCAATTGGATATTACTCTTCTTTAGAGGTGGTTGGTTCCAGGGCTTGTACATATCATGGCAAATGAGATTGACACCAGAATCAAAATCAAGAAGAGCGTTGCATGGGTCAAATCTAGTGATCTATAAGTAAATAAGAGGACTTCCTAGGTTAGATCTCTTCATAGGATGGTTACCAACCTTGATCCAATAAAAAAAAACATGAGTTAACATCATAGTGTGGATATGAGGTGGTGTTTAATTTGAAGGGGTCTCAAATGTGTTTGGAGTAGAGGATTAGGGTGTTGAAGATACAAGGCAACTAGCCACATTAGGTCATGAGAATTTTGGAGAACTATTTAATCAAAAAAATGGTCATTTCTTGGATCTATAGTCTAAACCTATTTTCTGGAAAGATAGTTATAAATTTACAGCCCTTGTAGCATTTCACTGCTATGGTTTTGGGATAATTTTTCCTTACATAGATGGAATAGGAGGTAACTAGGTTAAGGGTGGAGGGATGTGTGTAGATAGATACAAAGGATGATAAGGATATGAGGTTTTCCCTTAAGTAGATGATGAATGAGTTTGATGATACTTTTAAGGGTAATAGTGATGCTAGAATGAGGCATGGATGGTAGAGCCATGTGGAGAATTGGGTTGCTAAACATAGTACCTGTATGAATCTAGTTTATTGTAAGGGTACTACTATCTCAGTAGTGTCACACCCATGACTGTCATTGCTACCAGTATTGGTATTGCTCATACAATTATGGTGGAGCTCCACTTAGATAGTAAGCCTATTGTTGTTGGTAAAACTACCTTGGATTGCCTTGAGGATAAGGCAATTGTCTAGGTGCTTGCCTCCTTGCTAGTTGAGGATTTAGTGAATATTCCATAGACTCTTGTAAGTGTGACATCATAGGGAAACATCCCTTACGATGGTCATATTGATAAATGTCACACCCAAAATCATCATCAAAGTTTGTCTTCATAACTTCTTTTACTACAATAGCTTTTTCCTTACCTCTCTGATAGGCATGTTCAGCTTCTTTCTACCTCTTGCAATTACCATCTCTATTCTACTCTTTGTATTCTTCAACAATCTTAATAGTTATTTGGAATTTTTCATTCAAAGAGTCCCATAGTCTATCAACCTTTGTTGAAATGTCAAAAACATATCTTGAATGGGCACAGTTTTCCTATTCATCACCTGATCGAGTGATGCTTTCTCCTCATCATAGAATCAGACCTTCTTTTCCTAATGGAAGGGTCCCTGTTATATTCTTTTGCGCTTTTCCTTTTCCATTACTCATCCTATATTTTTTCTACCTGATCTATCAACCTTTGGATCTAATGAGCTCTTAGTTTGAATATCCTCCCTTCGACATAAACCCCAAGAGTTCTTCTAGTTTCTACTCTCAACCCATCTATGATGTGGTAGATTTGTTTCCTCTGAGAATAGCCATGGCCAAGGCATTGATGTAATAGAGAATAATAGTTTTCCATGGTAACATCCAAGGGTTCATGTATTCCTTGTTTCTAGCCTTGTATTCCCCTTCTCAAATTAGACATTCTTGAGTATCTTTGGTATTTATCATTAAATAGTTCTAGCATGGTACTCCATCTACAAATGGATTCTAGCTCCAAGAATTAGTACCAACTTTCTACTTCCTTAATGAGTGTCCTGGGAAATAACTTTAGTTTCTACTAATTATTTTCAATGTTTTGTAAGGCAAAGGCATCATGAAACACTTGAAGATGTGTATGTGGATCAGAGTTATATCCCCCCTCAAATTTGGGGATATTGTTCATATCAAGTCATCTGATCCAACTATCTTTCACATGCCTAGTTGGAATTTTGATAGCCTTTACAATATTGAGAATGCTTTGGGTTGCTAGCAAAGGTTCATCATCATCATTATTTCATTGTCATCAATGATGTCCTCTATTACTACTTTGTTGATTATGGGCCTAGTGATCAGTATTATTATTGTCTCACTATTCACCTCCATCACAATTATTTTTTTTTGCAATATTTTTTAGAACCAAAAGAGGAAGAAGAAAAGATGCAAATGATGAGGACAAAGAGGGATGAGGACTACCTCCCCCATGATATTTTCCAATTCCCCTTCGGTTGTCACAGCCATGTTCATTGGTTTTCTTATTGTCTTGATGCTTGTCCAAGCCCTTGCTTTGACTCCCATCTTTACTTGATCCTAAATTATTGATAGTGGATTGTAGATTCAGGGCCACATCCTCACCACCAGTAACAAGGTGTGGAGAATTTTCATGTTGAAAATCCCCAGAAGAAGGATTCTCATTGTTGTCCTGGTTCAGTAGGAATAAGGGACTGGTGAACCATCTCCCCTTCACAACCTCATGATGCCTCTCCTATTGTTGATCTTGCCTACATTGTGTTTCAATGGGATAGTAGTCCCAGTAGTCATAGTCATGCATAACATACTTCTCTTGAAAATTGTGGATGCCTAACATCTTAGGAGTTTGAAGTAGCATCACAGGCACAAATTGATCAAGAGGCATTACAATGTTGCCTTCCATGTCACGCCATCAAAGTTTCTCATCCTAATGTAAGATGAAGGTGAAGTCATGCACATACTCATATGGATGAGTATATACCACTTTGCATTCTTATGGAACTGGAAGTTGAACATCGTCATGCCTATGAGAAGAAGAAATTTTGCAAATAAATAAAATATTAATGTGCTTTTGTAATTATATTATTTGAGAATGATGTTGACCTTAGGGTTCATCCAATGATATTAATAATGTTCACTAAACCTAGATTATGCACATTTCAACAAAAAGAATCCCCTAAAATGGCACCAATGATGAGCAGTGAAGGGTATCCCTATGCCTGACCATACAAACCATACAAATCGTGAAGAATTCACACAAAATTTGGTTGAATTTCACAAACTCTATGTCTTATAATACACTAGTCTTCTATGAAATGAACCTTTTCCTAATAGTCACTTGTTGTCTTCTCAATTACACTTGTGATACACATGGTATGGTTAAGTGTAATCAAGGCATACACTTTTTATTAGTTTATGTCTTATGGTTTTGGTGCTCAAAATAAATAGGATAGAGAATAAAGTGATTTAATATCAACTTTAATATAATTATCTAACTATTTCTTTACTAGTCCTAACATAAGTATCCAATCCCACTTATCGTACACATCTTGAACACATATAACGTTGCTAGGTTACCAAGCACCTAGGGTTACCAAACATCATACACATGCTCGAAGTGGTCATACGTATGTATTTACTTAATTGCTATTTAGCTTATCTCACTTAATTACATAATTAGCTTAATTACTAAGGAACATTAAAGAAATAACTGAAAACATTAAATGCATGAAAGAAATATTTAATCTATCTAGAATGTAGCAAGGTTTATTAAGAAGTTCTTCTTTATTGCTGCACACACTATCATGCTTAGGTCCAACAGTGCTCGAATAAATATTTGTACACTCAATGACTCCTACTGCAGGCACTCAGGAAAATATTCTAACTTTTGGATGTAAAAATTACAAGAGCTTCGCTACAACTATGACTCGACTCCCCATAAACACAACTGTGATATTGTATTTATAGTTTTTTTTACAAGGCTGCATCAATAGGGCCCATAGATGTAGCAAACACTACATCAATGGGGCCCCATAGATAGGGCAACACCACATAAATAAGGCCCCATTGACAGGGGCCTATCAATAAGGATACATCAACTAGGGCCTATAGACATGACACTTTGATGATCATTAGATAGGAAACCAAACTTCTTATTTCTATCTCCATAGGCTCTTTCCATACATGCATTATTTCTAGATTAGAACTATAATTGCTCATTTTAGAATACCACATTATTATGTTATGCTTGTTTTGTGTTCAATTACATGCAATTGAGATCTTGGATATGTGCACTCACACACAGATGTTGATATTTATTAATATATTTTTAAAGATCTTAAAGTCATACCATGATTATGTACACTGATCTTACTTGATGAGTTAGGTATGTAATTATAACTAGTAAGAGGAAAGTGTAACAACTAAAGATTTAGTACTCAATAGGTATGATCTTGATCTACATGATCTTATTTTGTGCATTTATGTTCCTAATGCTATGCATATTGGAGAGTTAGCATTGTTTGTTAAATCATGTTATGTTGTTATGAGTTAGTATTATTTCATAGATCATGTTATGATGTCACGTATGTTGGAGTCATAGGATTAGTTGACATGTTTTATTATACATGTGTAATTATTAGGATATGCTATAAACTTGATATGATATCTATAGGTTTAATCAGTATTTCATTTGGATGCTCAAGATTGAGTTACAAAATGTGGATCTTAGGGTATTAGTTGGAACATGGAAAAACAAAGGAAACCTTATGAAATTTATTTTTTAAAAAAATCAATAAAGACTATTTTATATTTATATCTATAAAATTAAAACACAATTACCATTTTCTCCCCTAATCATTTCTCATTTTTTTACTTTGATTTTCTTCTTCTCTTTCATTCTCTTTTGATTCTTAATAGATTTCAATGATTTAAATGATATTTGAAAGTTATTTTTAGAACAACCTACATGTTGGAAGACTCAATTCATATTCTAGTAAAACCAATATGTCATTTAATTCATGTTGGTATATTGAATTATGATAATTATTTGGGTTTTGGTGGGTATTCTTTATTGCTTTATTTAGGTAATCATGGACTCAACCATGGGATATGGAGGTATCATTATGTTTACTAAATTAAGACGTGATTGATGTGTTAATATGTTGAGTTTAAATATTTGGAAATGTTGGTATTATGGAATTTTTATAATTTATGAAAATTAGAATTTTTGTAGGAAATTTTTAAAGGTGGCAGGGTTACCATTACTGACCTTTGAATGCAAATGTGATTTATTGTTTGATTTCATATTTTATGTAATTATATTTGAAATGTTGGATGGAATTTGATGTTGTTCCTATAAAATGAGTTGTTGTGTGGATTTTTGGGGATGGTAGAAATGTAACTTGTTACACTTTGGAATGTCTATGATTATTGATGTTACTAGGAGGATGTTAGAATTAGCATGGATGTGACATTTCTAAAAAAAAATTATTCGTTTTTTTACATAATGATTATTTCTTTATTTTAACATAGTTGTAAACTTATAGAATGTCATATCCCAATGGTGTTGAGGTCATGACAAATATTACATGCAATGCAAGCTGCAATAGTCTTAAGATACTAAAGGTTTTGTTGGTTTTCTATTTTTGATGGTCCGTGATGCACACATGTTAAGTTCATGCTAGGAAGTAATGGACATGGGTCATGCTCCAAACATACCTAGGTTGAAATGTATGTTTTACTATAATATGTTAGGTTCTAGTCATGATGGAATCATGGTGTAGTTATGGAATAAAAAGTTGAGCATGGGTTTTTCCATAGTTGTGATGAGGTTGCATTAGTATCTCCCTTGAAAATTTTATTGGATTTAGCCCTTAAGATGAGTTGTAGCATGAAAAAATTTAGTTCATAACACTTGGTGTGAGATTCACCCAAGTTGTGCTTAGTTGTAATTAAAAACCATAGGTAAGGCATAATTTGTGCTTAGGTTGTAATGAGGAGAAGAAAAACTAAGCTAGGTTCATGTCATGATGAGATGCTTCATGTATTTTCATGATGTGCATAATTCATATTTTATAGGTATGTGTTATGTTATATGAGTCCTTTGGTGGACATATGGAAATTGATGTACTATATTATGATCTACACTAATTAGGTTTAGGATTGAGTTATATGAGAGATGATGATTTACATGGAATGGATTGTATTACCATATTACTTATGAGCTATGTATTATATCATTTAGCTTTACTATGATACGTAGATGTGTGATGTGATACTAAACGTTGAAGTGACATGATTTGGTTATGTTCATGATATGATAGTTGTAATTGATGACATGCAATGATGCTTTTGATATGATGATGTGTAACATAATTAATGTTAGTGATAATACACATATAACTAGTGTCTTATGTCCATTAGTTAATGTTTGATGTGCTATAAAGATCATGATTTTGACAAGCTATCAATATGATATTGATATGCTATAATAATTTGATGGGTGACGTTGACATGAGGGTGTTGACCAATTGGTGATGAGGCAACTTGGAGAAGTTGGAATGATCCTCAAGAGGATTCATTAGTGAGGCTCCTATGTTACACCTCATTCTAAGGGTCAAAGAGCATAGGTATGTTAGTTACCACATTTGGTATGAGATCTTGGGACATAAGATACATGCTTAGATCTACCCTCCAAAATGCTAGTGGCTTATGACTATAAAATAGATAGTAAGCCCTAGAACCTATGATGGATTAAAAAATGAAAGCTAATAAAATACCTACAAGAATAGTTTATATATTAATTACACATGTCAATGATTACATGCTTATATTGATTGTGCATGTGTCAACTATCATAGGAAATTGCATGATTGAGCATTATGGGAAAGAGATACCTTAGGGCACAAGTTTCCATATGATGAGTTAGATATGATTGTGATTGATTGGTGGGATTAAGTCTTGTGTTTATGTTATGATTTGGTTATACATACAAGTTTTAGTTTGGTTAAGTCATGATTGTAATTCATGCTTTCGTGATGCTTGGTCAGGTACTAGTTTTGAGGATAGGTACTAGATGGTGATGTGCGTTGATGTGCTAATTACTATGATGCATGCTTGCATGAGATTTAATAATCCTACTATTTGCTACTCAGTTATACTTACACCTCTTCTCAAGAAAAACATCCATATTTTACATCAATTGGAAATGTGTAAAGGCTCTTACTTAGTCTTATACTAAGCCCCTTTATATCAAGGTGATGGAACTGGAAGCATATGCTATTACCTTTGGTTTCATTTGCCTTTGAGTGTGCATGATGTCTATAATGTATGTATGTATATTTTGTACTAGTAGTCTTGATTTCTTGATAATTAGAAAACATGATGGACTATGATGTTATGTTATGTACCTCTTTTTGTTATTCATATTTTTATATAGATAAGTAATTGTTCATTCCATGCTTTTTTATAATGGTTTGAATGTGATTTTTATTAAGTGTTTTATGACTTTCAACTATGTTTATTTACTCCATTGTGTGGTTGAAATTCCTTAGATTCTATCACACCCTAAAATTTAACCATAGATAAATTTCTAAAATTGCTTAAGAAGCATGATTAAAATTCCATATATTTCATATGAAAACTTAAAAATCCAAAATTAAATCATTGGATAACCTGAAATTATCATGTATGAAGCTTACAACCTAATAACCATACTTGAACAAACATAAAGAATAAATCACTTAACCAAAATTCATGCATTGTTATTCCAACATCTTAAGTGAAAATTCTTATAGTAAAATTTATATGAGATACATAAGTGAGACATAGGGATATTTTACAAATCCACAGTATGGATCTACAAATACAACAATGCTTGAATCGTTTGTTCACAAAGCATCCTTAATCACCAACCCTTTTGTAGTGCACTATGATGTAGCATCTACAACATCACCAAGAATATCCATCTAAGCCTCTTATTTAAGATCTACATGAAAAACATATAAGGATTAGAATACATTTACAATAGAGGAAATCACCTTGGTTTCACCTAGAATAAGTTAGAAGGTGGAGTCCATGTGGCAAATACAATGTTAGAACCAACATCAATAGTTGATTAATCAATCCATTAATCAAATCAAAATTTTTAATGCATTAATTTAGCATTAAAAACTATTTGCCTATCCATGAAGTTATCTATAAGGTTTTTAGCATTAGATGTTTGGTAGATATAGAAGATTGATATCAATCTAATAACCAATCAAGGATTATTTGATGTAATACCTCACTCATCTAGGCCAATCCTCATATATAACAATGTTTAACTATTAGATAGAATCCTCATGTAATGTTAATTTCCAATTCCTAGATTATGTTATGGTTAGTATTAACATTATAGATTTCCTTGGTCCTAGCTCCACACCACCATCCTAAAACTAGGCCTAATATTAACTACAACATGAGGATGGATCATGAAGTACCAACCACCATATCAGTTGCCCTTATCAAAAATCACATTTAATGAATTCCAATTGTTTCCTCAATCTTTCTAACATGTTAAAAATGTTCATATACATTTCAAATGTTCCCTTTCCATTGAAAGAATAATGTTCCATAATAGAAAGATGAGCATGATGCACAAAGTAGAAAGTTACAAAATAGAAAATTATAGATTGTTCATTAAACTAGGATTGTATTAGCAACTTATATAGTATAATTAGAATATTAAGCCACCACAAAGGAAAGTAGGTATAAAATGATAAGCTACTTATTGAAATTGATGCAATTAAGAATATTTCTTCTATCTTAAAAGATTACTTGAAATCTAAGCTTTACTAAGTAAGAACAGGTTGATATCTAAATATCATCAAGAGATCCACTAAGGATAGCTACAAGCAAGAGAATGGAAGAGAGAATAAAGTATATTTGAAATCAAGAGAGCTAATTATTATGTATATAGTAGTAATTTACATGTCTATTATAATTCCTAGATTTTGAAAGTATTTCATGTGCTTTATATTTGTAGTATAGCATGTTTTATTAATGTTCTATGTATTCTATATTTGTACCCTTACCTCTTGTATCACACTTCAAGGTTGTATGCATGTCCAAGTTTCTTAGGATGATTTCAATTTTTTTTAGATACTCTATCATCCTTTTGGCATGCCTCATTGAGTTCTAAATTTCATTCAAAGTTGGTTTGGCAAAGTGTGTTTGGAGGAGGGTGTGTTTACTACCTTGCATCAGTACAAGAGTGTTGATGCACCCTCTTCTAAGCTTGGTTTGGCCTTCTTTGTTGATAGTATGATTAAGACTAGCTCCAGCTACATTGATAGACCTCCATTGATGTCTAGGAATTGATGAACTTTCTTCATCATCTTGCAAAAATTATAAAACCCTAAATGAGCTCATATATGAAACACCACAAAAAAAAAAAAAAAA
>MNCI01037235.1:183338-299387 GCA_015680685.1 Gnetum montanum | reverse complement strand
AAGGACAATGTTTCTACCAAGTTTGCTTGTGGTGTTTTGTACTTCTTTGTCGATGCCTCTCGGGTCAATTCCTCCAGACATCAACAAAGAGGGGCCAATGAAACACCACAAAAAAAAAAAAATTTCGGCTAACACTTGAAGACAGAAATTAAGCTAAGTCATCTTGATCCTCAGCATGACCAAGCTTGAAAGCCTCAAAAATAACAAACGAAGTCAAAGCAAGCAAGTAAAAGTTCCCTGGGACCCACAGAAGACTACGATGACATCTGGCATCAAACTTGGCAAATCTTGAGCTCAAAATACTTGGTTTTCACTAAGTATGTATCATGTACGCTAGCCTACACATGCCCAGCGTAAGGCCCAGCGTACAGCAACTTTTGGGGCTCAAAAACTCCTCAAAACGTGCCAGAATCGAGTGTCTGGACCCCGCAGGACCTTCCCCAAGGTTCCCAGCAGGTCTCAGGCACTTGAAAATCGAATTTTGGGCTCCGAATGATGGTCTTCCATTCCTGCACGCCCGGCGTATACGCCCAGCGCGCAGCCAGCGTAGACAGACTTTTGGGCCCCAAAAATGCATCAAAACGTGCCAGAATCGAGCGTCTGGACCCCCCAGGACCTTCCCCAAGGTTCCCAGCAGGTCTCAGGCACTTGAAAATCGAATTTTGGGCTCCGAATGATGGTCTTCCATTCCTGCACGCCCGGCGTGTACGCCCGGCGTAAGGCCAGCGTAGACAGACTTTCGGGCCCCAAAAATGCATCCAAATGTGCCAGAATCGAGCGTCCGGACCCCCCAGGACCTTCCCCAAGGTTCCCAGCAGGTCTCAGGCACTTGAAAATCGAATTTTGGGCTCCAAATGATGGTCTTCCATTCCTGCACGCTCGGCGTATACGCCCGGCGTGCAGCCAGCGTAGACAGATTTTCGGGCCACAAAAATGCATCAAAACGTGTCAGAATCGAGCGTCCAGACCCCCCAGGACCTTCCCCAAGGTTCCCAGCAGGTCTCAGGCACTTGAAAATCGAATTTTGGGCTCCAAATGATGGTCTTCCATTCCTGCACGCTCGGCGTATACGCCCGGCGTGCAGCCAGCGTAGACAGATTTTCGGGCCACAAAAATGCATCAAAACGTGTCAGAATCGAGCGTCCAGACTCCCCAGGACCTTCCCCAAGGTTTCCAGTAGCTCTTGGGCACCCAAAAATCAATTTTTGACCTTAAAATGAAGCATTTTCATGTGTATACGCTGTGCACATTTTTGGCTTACGCTGGCATGCTATACGCTTACGCTGGCATCCTCTACGCTCAGCATCCGCAACGTATATGCCCAGCGTGTACGCCCAGCGTAGACGCCCAGTGTGTACGCCCAGTGTGTACACCCAGCGTAGACGCCCAGAGTATACGCTCACGTGTCTCCCAGTCCGATTTTCCCGGTAACCCTACCCCTATAAATAGCCCAGTTTTCTGCATTTTAAAGGGGACAAAAATTTCTAACCAGAGCCTAAAACCCTCTACGCTAGAAGTCCTGTACGCTGAGCACAGTCTCTACGCTCCACCTACAGTGTCCCAGCCGAGTCATTCCTGCACACGCCGGGGCCTTTCGTCCGCCTTGTGGCAAAGCCACAACTGCGTTTGGACCGGTGCACTTTGTAATCAATTCTTAATACAAAACAGTTTACATTTTGCTCTGATTTATTGCAGTTTTCTTCGTTTTTCAGTTTACGTTTACAGGCTCATTTACGTTATCGTGCTTGTTTACGGTTTACATTTAACGTGCATTGTCTACGTATAACTCAACGTGATGTAGCGGCAAACGTTGGGGAAGTCCTTGTTTGATCCGCGTGCGGACCATTCAAGGCACTCTGCCTTCGTCTACTCCAGCGTGCCCTCAAGCAGAGGCAGGGTCAACCGTGCTCGTCCGCAGATCTTTCGGTGCTTGTAATGTTCCAGCCTCGCACCGACGATTTCGGTCAGCACAATATACACATCTTAGTTAAAGCATATACATAACTTTCATTTCATTGGAGCTTTTGACATTTAGTTTATGTGAAGAGTTCTTCTTCTCATGGGTGAGTTGATTTCCTTTCTTATTTGTGTGTGTATTTTGAGTTGTTACTATTACAAGTATGACTAGAATTTTTCAGAGTGCTACCTTACTTATGTATCCCAAAATCATTTGGTCAATGTGAAGTCTAGTGTTTTCATGGTGAATAAAGCTCATGGTTTTTCCTTGTTTCATCATTGATGATTTAAAATTTAAAACAATAAAAATATTTATTCTACTCTTTTTCCATCATGCTACAATGCTTCATCCTTATCCAAGGAGGTCATAATTATATGGCATAGTGTTGGCTCATTGAGGTTGTAACTAAGAGCCATTTATTGCTTTCTATATGTGGAGTTATACCTATCTCATAAGGGATTGTAACATGTGTTAGTATTTGTGGGCATTACACCTGTAACCATGAGGGATTATGATGCATATTTTTTTATTATCATTTTATTTTTATATTCATAAAATCTATAAAAATTATAAAATATAAATTATAAATATTTTGTCTATCTCTCACCATAGTTACATGGGTTTCCATTTGTATCATATGTATTATAATATTTTTTATATTTATTGAACACAATAATATACATGAATGGTCTTGGAAATCCACTCAATATCATCTTCAAAGATCATGATTGAATCACATTGCATTCTAAATGATAAATCTCATTAGTTAAAATTGGTGTAATCCCTATCATTAGAGTCATTATCGAGGAAGGCATTGGTGAATTACTTAGAAATACATATATATTTTTATCTTAGAATTTATTAAAGCTAACTATATGTTTCTTAACATTATATACAAATTTCAAAGATAAAGAATAAAAACATTATATTGATGTTGAGTCAACATTCTTATATGAAGACCTATAAGAAGAAATCTATAGGGAACAACCTAAAGGTTTTATAAAAGATGATACCTTGGTTTTTAAATTACAAAGATAAACTTAAGTAGGCTCTAAGAGTGTGGTATCAAAGGATTAATGAGTTCCTAATTAACTATGGGTTTACAAAGTATGAGAAAGGCAACAATTTATATTTTCTCATGAATAAAGGAAAAAATACAAATACTATTAGCATTTCATGTTGATGATATACTCATCACCACAATAGACTCACAAATCATAAATAAATTTAAATATCACTTTTTCCTATGATTTAAAATTTTATATCTTAGATTATCTCATTATTATTTGGAAATGAATGTATACCAAAAAGAAGGAGAAATTATAGTTTCCCAAAGAAAGTATACAGCTAAATTATTAAAAAGCTACAACATGCTAGAGCATTATGAAGTAGTTATTTTAATGACTTTTGGATTCAAAACATGTATTAATGATGCACCAATTGATTCCATACAATATCACCAAATTAATGTAGGATTAATGTACTTAACCAATATTAGACCTATTATCCAATTTGTTGTAAATAACTTTGCAATAGAAATGTAGAATCCTAAATATTATTATATGAAAGTAGCCTTTTTAATCTTACAATATATTAAATCAACATTATCCTTTGGAATTGTATTCAAAGAAATCTCATTCAAGATTCTTGAAGTATATGCTAATGCAAATTGAAGAGGAGATACCATAGATCATAGCTCCAAGACAAGTTTTGTGAACCAAATTTATGGAAACTCCATTAACTAGTAAGTAACAAGTAGTCCCCTTAGCATCAATGGAAGCTAAATATTATGACTTATGAGAAACTATATAAGATATGAAAATTGATTAGCTAGTTATGTAATTTGAAATTTTGATACCAAAGCTTATTATTATTCACTTTGATAATTAAGTTTTCATTAATCTTGTGCAAAATCCAATGTATCATGAGAAGAGAAAGAATATTAAAATTATTATACATTTTATCCAACAAAAATATATGAAGAAATATGTGGATATTTAATAAATATCCACTAATCACAAAAAGTGAATGACTTTATGAAAGTATTAGCCAAACAAAAGTTTCAAATCTTTAAAGACTACTTATCATTACAATCACTTTCTTGAAATGATAATTAAGAAGGAGAAGTCTTAAGGTATGGGATGACTTAAATTTAATGGAATATGATACTATGTATGGAGTTTCTAGGTGCCCCTCTAACATTGTACTCATGGTCATTATCACTTTAAATTTCTCATAATAAATGATCTTATAAGAAGTAAAAAAGGAAAATTCATGAATTAGGGAGAAGTGTTAGAGTGTAATTTATACTTGATGAATGTAACCTAAGTATTGTCATGAGTGTAGTGTCAAGGCATAAGTTATTTGACTCTATCCTAAGGTTTATTAAATAAATCCCCTTAGAAATTCATAAAGAGTTAAGTCATGTTACGTAAAAATGAGTCATGAATCTTCGTATCAAATTAAAGTAGTATCAAAGTTAATTGTAAAGTATCATTAAAAATATGAACATTGTAAGTTCATTAGTTTCTATGTAAGATAACTAATATAACCAAAATCTCATGAAAGTATAAAAATATAATTTGAAGATATACCATTTATTACTTATACAATTATAAATTATTATGAAGTTTTAAAAGGATAATTGAGGCAAGTTCACTCCAATATTAAAATCACCTTCCAAACACTAAATCTAGATATTATTATAAAACAAAAAATATGCTAGAAAAAAATAAAACTAGATATCTTCAATTATTTGAAAGACAAGATTACAACAGGATATCACAACCCACAAAACATTAACAATCTCACATACTCAAACGATGTTGTAGAGCATGAGGCTCTACAACCATATAGTGGCTATTCTCAATGCAAGATACATCTAATAGAGAATCACTTCCACAACTCAGGATTGAGATTTCAATTCACAAGCAAGCACAAAATACATAGACCAATACATAACAAAATTGAATTTTGAGTAATAATACATATGCACTCACTCAATTTATTCTTCTACACTCTTTCTCACATTCAACACATATATGGCATCTAATCTCTCCATGAGATAATCATGAAACACAATCCATATTTATTAACCAAATAAGACAAAAACCCTAGGAAACCTTCTTCAAGCTCAACTTAAAGATCCTATGCTATTTCCATCTTTTTTTCACCTTCTCTTAATTGTTTCTTGAATTAAAATGGGTAATTTCATAAGCTTTTCCACTCATTTTGATGACCTCCCTAAGACATCTTACTATAAAATAGTTAATTCTATAGAGATATCTCAACCTAGCTAGATATGTCTTCAAAACTACTGAGAAATATTAGCCAAGACATCTCACTTTTTTGTGAGGCATCTTAAACATATGTAAGATGTTTTACCCACTCCCAAAATGTCTTGTTTAATACTTCAATAACTTTCTAATAAGACATCTTCCTTAGTTCTAGGATGTCTCTTACAAGGTTTCCTCTTAGTCCAAATGTCTTCAATCTTCCAAGATGTTTCTCCTGAGAGCCCAGATCTTAGGCAAGATGACTTCATGACCTCCAAGATATCTCAACAAAGCCCAAAACCTATCAAAACATACACATAGAAAAATAATGAGGGGATTAGAAGAGGTTTTCTTATATTAGCTCTTCCACCCTTCAAAAAGTGAACTCATGTGAACAAGGAAGTAGGCGTTGAAATGATTCCCCATTCATGAAGCTTGGTCTCATGAATCCATAAAATATCATCCATAGATTAATATTTCCAATGGATCAAGTAATCATGCCTCTTCACTTCTTGAGTGCTAGAAGCTTCCTTTTTCTTAAGTATAATTGCCTTCCTCTCTATTAAAAGCTTAGACTAATCAATAGCCCGTTCTAACTCATTAATGCTATCCTATATGGTCTACTCATCAACTAGTCCATGATAGTGCATAATATCTAAAGTATTAAATACAAAAGACATACTAACATCATTTGGTAAATCAATCTCAAAAGAATTATCATTCATCTTAGCCTTAATTTTTAAAAACCCCATCTTCTTGGATTTCAACTTGGAGATGTTGATATTTCTCAACCATTTTTTCTTCAAGTGCAGTTAAAATAAGTCATCAATAGTAAAATTTGGCTTATTTTTATTCTAATTTCTCTTAAGAGCTCTCTCTTTATTCTTCTTTGTAAGATTTGATTTTTTTGATGCATGAAGATCCCTCATCTCTTACACAAAATCAACACTAAGTTGAGCTTCACCATCGAAGCTCTTCAAGGTGTCTACCATCTTAGGAAAAAAATTATAATTCACCTCAAATGAGCTTTATCAATAGTAATATGAAAAGCATTATTATTAAAAACTTAGCATAGAAAAATAATTTTTTCTACCTATTTGACTATCCATCACAAAAATACCTCAATATGTTTAGCAAGAAAACATTTATCACCTTCATTTTGCCATTAGAGAATGGATGATATGCATTAGAGAAATTCATTTTTTTCTAAAATTTTCCAAAGAAACCTCCAAAAGTGACTAGTAAATTTGGATTTCCTATAACTAATTGATGAGTGGTGAGGTACCCCTATGCTCAACCATATGAATACAAGCATTTCATACATGATCCGGTCAAATTCCAAGGACTAAGTACCTATGCGCCTTTGTGAAACAAGGATGGGTTGGTTGATCATTGTCTTCTCAAACTTACTTGTATTTCATGATTGTATGGTTAAGTAAGCTTGAGGCATATGATTTTTATATCTTTTATGTTTTTATGTCCTATTCTAATAAGGGAGAAGAGAGATAACTAAGTGACTAATTTATCTTAACTACTCATTAACTAAGTTCTAACTAATCCTAACCCCAGTATCCATTCTCACTTGCCATACACATCCTGAACTAGTGCAACACTATTGGGATTACCAAACGTTAATCATTATTGGGTTATCAAGTGTTACACACATGCTCAAGGTGATCATACTCAGTGTAATTTAACGATTTGCTTAATTGATCAAAATGAATTACTACACTAATAGCATAAATGTAAAGTGCATAAAATAAAATAAATTCATAAGAAAATAAAATAAAATAAATGTGTAAGAAAAAAAATCTCAAGTGCTGTAAGGATGAATCAAAGAGCTCATCTTTATTATTGTACACAAGGTGTGCTTAGGTATACGATGCTTGAATAAAGATCCATCCACACTTAGACCTCCTACTACAGGCACTTGGAAAATACTCTAACTTTCAAATAGACTGTAAGATTTTTTGCTACTTGACTGCTAAAAGACTTCTTTCCAATTATGTGCCTAGGCATTGTATTTATAGGCCTGGGAGCAACTAGTCTAATAATTAGAGTAACCGCTCTAATAATTAGAATAACTGCTAAAGTAACCACTAGAGTAACCACTCTAATAATTAGAATAACTGCTAAAGTAACCGCTAGAGTAACCACTCTAATAATTAGAATAACCACTAGAGTAACCACTCTAATAATTAGAATAACTACTAAAGTAACCACTAGAGTAACCACTCTCATCATACCCCGATGACTGAATGAAAACTCGTCCTTGAGTTCCTTACAAAGTATTGTGAAGGTATGGGATTATTGACTAATTGAAAACTAATGGTGGAATGGGATGACAAACTTAACATGCCCAATGAATGGATCAATAAGCATATTACAACATTAGTGTTCATAACCATTGTGGTGAGCACTCATACATAAATGACATCCAAGCCTTTATTTGGCATCTTGTAGAGAAAGAGAGAGAAATAAAATGAAGCGTGTTGCCACCAATGCCAAGATTTCACCTTCCGTTATTTATCCATAGCCATGCCACCAAACTCACTCCTTTCATAAATGCTCTAGTTCTGGTCCATCCTGAGTGCTTCCTCCAAGCCTAGTCCATTGTTTTTATGATTTCCATCTACACATACAACACAGTCACAAATGAGAAAGGGTAGATAATCCACAATACAATTGATACCTTGCCTCGATATGAAGTGCATTGTCTGAGTTGTGGTTATGGTAGAAACTGGTTAGGAGATGTATCACTAGCAATTACCCAAGGTGTAGGGGTTAGGCAATTAGTAAAATGGAAAAAATTTAAAAACTTTTGCTAGGGCCCCCATGACTAAGAGTGAACCTTCGATAGCTATAAGATGGAAAAACATGAGGAATAAGAAAGATGAAAAATATCAATGGAAACACCAATAAAATGGATGTCATGGATGGGGATGAAACAAGAAATGATTGATTACAGGAAATGTTGAAGGGAAAGAAGTTAATAATTGCACCAAAAAGAAATGCCAGTGGGTCCTCCCCAAAGTAGGTTCATGTCCTTTATGCCCTAACAAACCCACAAACCAAAGATTCTGTAGGCTCTAGGAATGTCATTTGGAAGCAAGAGTTAAAAACTTACCCACAAGAATTCACCAAAGAAAAAAAATGCATCAACCTAGAATGGACTAATGATAAAACCGACAATGAGGTGGAAAATGGGAAGAAAGATGGAGAGGAGAGAATGGAATGGAATCCCAAAAACAAGGTTGTGTAAAGCCCCTTTTGTATTTCATGGTTAAGATAACTAAGTAAAACTCATCCCAAATCTAGACTCAAACAACCACATTCAGTGACCTCACATCAATACACTTGGCCAATCCATCCTCTTGAGGCAAAAAGAATGCTTCCACAAAGAGTGACCACCATCCCAAGGACAGTGAGATGGAGAAGAAGGAAGCGAGAAAGGGCCTTAGTTAGAGAGAACCTTCAAGCATGGGTAACATGTCTTTCTAGTGCCATAACCAGTGCTTGTATCCCATATTACTTTATTATGTCTAAGGGGTGTGCTTTGAATTCCCACATTTTTCTCTTTTCTCTCTTTTTTTTAATGTTTATTCCCGAGAACCACACCATGCAAAGACTTATTTTTATTCACTCAACTTCCTGAGATTTAAACAATGTGAGAATGGCAAAAAACCCAAGAAAAAGCATCCAAGCACCCCAAGAGAATGGCCAACACCAATGCATTGAATCCCCTTGAAGTCACACCCTTTTCATCCTTTGAGTCTTTCCTTGGTTTGAAAAATATCTAGCCACCAATTCATTAACAAGTTTACTTAGAAAAATGAGACTGTACAGTTCCAAGCCAAAGGAGACCATAGAGTTGTTTGGATGAGTGGATGACATGGACTCATTGCATCTTTTACCAAAAGAACCATACCTTAATATCAGCATCATAATTCAAAGGTAAAAACCAAACATTAGCAATCAATGTGATATAATTCAATCCACAATCATGAGTACTTATTGGATGATGAATAAAAATGTGTAAAACAAAAATGTGTGAAAAAAAAACATGTAAAACAAAAATGTGTAAAACAAAAATTCAAAATGAATTGAGGGCTTAGAATGGTTAGCATAGGTGGCCATCTCCCCTATGACTAAGTTGGAAGGAGGAGATCTAAAATAGTGAGCAAGGTTGTTCATCAAGAGATGTAGTATGTGTGCTGGTTGTCCTAAGCTCTTGGAAAGGTTTGGTTTGTTGTACATTGACCAAGAGTTTCTTATCCAGGCTCTCAGGTTTGTATATTGTTATGGCCCCTAAAGGAGAAGTTGCATAAATAATATAAGTTCCTTCCCATAGTGTTTGAAATTTAGTATGTTGTGGCACATGTGTGGGATTCCAGTAGAGAACCTTATCTCCTGGCTGATATTTAACTTTCCTAATTCTTAGGTCATGACATTGTTTATTGAAGACCTTGTGCAATTCATTAGATGACAGGGCAACTAATTGATTTTCATCTAGAAAGTTGAGGGTTACTAACCATTGTTTCTGTGTTAAATCAAGGTCAAGGTTGAGGTCAGATGTCATGGATAGTGTATGGATCTCAGTTTGAATGGGAAGCATTGGTAGCCTGTAGGGAGTTTCCATGTGGAGCAGTATGCCTAAAGAGCATCGTTTAGTTTAGTGCTCCAGTCTCGCCTAAACTTGCTAACAGTTCTTATCAATATCTTTGTAATCTCCTTGTTGGTGACTTCTGCTTGACTGTTTGCTTAGGGGTGGTATGGTGTAGTAAATTTATGCTCAACCCCTACGTGTTGCATTAATTTCCAAAAATTTGCACCTATGAAGTGGGTACCATTGTCTGAAATAAGTGCACAAGGTACATCAAACCTATTTATGATTTGTTGTTGAAAAAATCATGTAGCTGTAGATGATGTACAATCTTTAATAGCTGCTTCTTTAGCCCATTTTGTTAGGTAATCAATGAAAATAATAATATAAGCTTTTCCATTGGACATTGGTGTAATTGACCCCATAAAATAAATTCCCCAAATGTCAAAGGGTTCTAATGATTGAATCCATTATTGTGGATCCTCCATTCTAGCAGTCATACCCCCATCATGTTGACAACACTCACGAGATTGGACAAAATGATGGGCATCCTGAAATAATGTAGGCCAATAATATCCTGCAAGAAAGATCTTGATGGCCATTCATCTCCCAATTTAATGACCCCCACAAGGACCCTCATGAGCATCTTGGAGAACTCATAGTTGATCTTTATTGAGAACACACCATCAAACCAAGCCATCGGGACACACTTTGTAAAGTTTCCCATTCATCTCCATAAAGTACTTGGCTCGGTGAAGAAACTATTGTTTCTTCTGAAGGTTTAACTCTTGTGGTATTTGTTGGGTGAGGAGATACATAAGAATGCTACTATACCAGTTTGTCTCCATGGGTGATTGATCATTCACTACACCAACAAAGAAGAATTCATTAGGAAAATAATAAAAAATTGGATAATCATCCTCTTTGTTGTCCCATCACAACCAAGATAAATGATCAGCAACTACATTCTTAGTGCCTTTACGATCAATCATCGTAAGATCAAACTCTTGTAAGATTAGAAGTCATCATATGATATGAGGGCTTACCATTGGCTTATTCATGAGGAACCTTATTACACTATGATCTATATGTATATATACTTTATATCCCAATACATAGTGTCTAAACTTTTCTAGTGCAAACACTATAGCCATTAAGTCCTTCTCTATGGTAGTGTAGTTAAGTTGTGCACCAGTGATACTTCTACTTGCATAGTGGATGTAATAAGGACACTTATGGTCATCTATCTATGTAAGTATGGCTCCTAAGGCATAGTTGGATGCATTAGTCATGATATGGAATGGTTTGGACTAGTTAAGAGCTTGTAGAATGGGTGTTTCTACTAGCTTCTGTTTCAGAGTTTGGAAAGCTAGTTCGCATTCCCTAGTCCATTCGAAAGGTACGTCCTTTTTTGTTAATTCCACCAATGGTTTAGCGACCTTTGAAAAGTTCTCAATAAATCTCCTATAGCAGCTAATGTATCCAAGGAATGACCAAATATCTTTAATAGCTTCCTGTTGACAGGTAAATCCTTGGATAAATTTGATTTTCTCAAGGTCTACCTCTATCCCTATGTGTAAGATTTTATGCCCTAGTACTACACTTTCTTGGACCATCAAATGGCTTTTCTGCTAGTTGACCCTCAAATTGGTTTCTACACATCTTTTTAACACTTGCTCTAACAAGTCCAAGGCTTGATCAAAGTTTTCTCCATAAGTGGAGAAGTCGTCCATAAAGACCTCCACACTGTTTCCTATCTACTGTTGGAATATGCTTAGAACTAAGTATTGAAATGTTGCAGGGGCATTACACAAGCCAAAAAACCTCTATTTGTATGCAAACATTCGGCAAGGACTAGTGATTGTAGTCTTGGCTTGGTCTTCTAGGGCTATTTATATTTGATTATATCTTCTATATCCATCCAGAAAAACTGTAATAGTGATGCCCTGCAATGGTGTCTAAGACCTGGTTAAAAATGGCAATAGAAAGTTATCTTTGAATGTTGTCATATTCAATAGCTTGAAATCTATGCACACCCTTCATTTGAATCCCTTTTTAGGCACAATAATTAAGGGGCTAACCCATTTGCTATCAACAATGGGGTATATGAACCTAGCCTTGGGAGCTGTTTGATTTCTTCCTTGACTACTTGCTTTAGCTTTGGGTTCAAACACCTCTGTGGTTATCTTCAAGGCTTCAAGAAGGGGTTGGTGTAGATTCTATGTTTGGCATATCCTAGGATCTATTCTAGTTAATTTGGGATATGACCAAGCGAAGGCTTTTGACAATCTATTTATCACTTCTAGTAGTCTCTCTTTTTTTTGTTGAGCAAGCTTAGCATTAATAATTACTAGCTTTTCATTTTTAAGAAACATGTATTCCATACCGATGGGCAATGGTTTCAACTCAAGGGGATCCTACTTAAATTTCTTAGGGATATCCAACTTCATCCAGTTGACATTTTCAAGGTTAAGACTTGGAAGTTGGCGGTGGACTTGCTCTAATGCATCTATGCTATCAATGTAAGTGCAAGTCAAACCCTCAATTTGTTCCATGCATATGAGTGAACTACTTTCTTGATTAGCTATCAGCCACTGGGTGCCTTCCTATTGTGTGGTTACTGCATACAGGCATCTTTGTATGTTGATCACTTGTGCAAATTGATTGCATGCAGGCAATGTTAAAATTTGCACAAACCATGACCTCTACACACAATTACACCCTGTGTCATTGTATGCGATGCATAGAAATTTCTTCTTCTTGATCTTTCCGAATGTATTTTCCTTTGATATTTCTAGGGAAAGATCATGGATTCCTAGGTATGCATCAATGATGCTTAGCCATGCTCTTCCCATTATGATTGGGAAGTCCTCCTTACCGTTGTTTACCTAAATCACTAGGAAGTCAGCTAGGTATGACCACCCACCATCAATGGTAACAATGTCTTCCACCAATCCCAATGGAACAGTGATGGACCGGTCAACCAACTCTAGATAGATGTTGCTCTTTTTCAATGGAGGTAGGTTCCAGGGCTTATACATTTCTTGAGAAATCAAGTTGACACTGGAACCTAAATCCAAAAGAGCCTTGCACAACACATTTATAGTGATTTTCAAGTATATTAGAGACTCCTAGGATCAAAAAATTTCTTGGGAAAGTGGCTAGCTTTGATCCAATTGGTGATGGCATGTGTTAGCATGATTGTATGCATTGAGTGTGGTGGTTGAGTTGAAGGAGGCTTCAAAGTTTTAATTGATACTAAGGTGTCTAAGGTATTAGCTGCTTATGATTGCAAGGGCTTGGTTGGTCTATTGGTTCTAAAGAAAGGTCTTTTCTTCATGTGGTTGTTAGAACCAACAATAGGTTGAGAGTTCACAACCCTTGTGGCATTATGTTGCTACGGTTGAGTAGGGATTTCACCCTACATAGCTGGAGCAAGTGGTAGTGGAGCTATTGGTGGAAGAGATACGTCCGAATGAGAAGGATGATATGCTTGTATAATATCACGCCTAGAAGAGAAAGTTCCATAATACTTGTAGGCTTGGTAGTGAGGTTGATGAGTGATCTGACAAGTAGAGTCACGTGGGGAGATTGGCTACTACACGTAATATCCATATGGGTCAGGTTGCTAGTAAGGATACTGTTTCCTTGGTGGCGGCATTCCCCATGATTGTGGGTGCTTCCACTATTGATATTTCTCAATCAATTGTGGTGGAGTACCACTTGGATAATATGTTAAAGGTTGGTAGAACTATATTGGATTACCTTGAGGGTAAGGTAACCTTTAGGGTGCTTGCTGTTTGTTCAATCGTGGGTTGAGTGGATACACCCCAGACTCTTGCAGATGTGAGATTATAGGGCAACATCCCTTAGGATGGTCATATTAACCTATTTTACATCGACTATCATTATCTGTTTCCAACTCCACAACCTCTTCAATGATGGAAACTTTGCCCTTTCCCTTGCTACGTGCATGTTCAGCTTCTCTCTTTTTTCTTTTTTCATGATCACTACCTTGCTTTCTAGACCCCTTTACTATTTTAAGAATAGATTGAAATCTATTGTCTAGGGAATCCCACATTTGGTCTACCTTTGTCAATACTTCTGATGTCAAAAACTTATGATGTCTCTCCTATTATCCAAAAGTTGACATCAGAAGTTATCTTGTTCATTGTCCTAGAATCAATGCACATCCTCCATTCATCACTTACCTTCTTTGGCACTAATACCACTAGTACTACATAATGTGAAATGGATTTCTTCACAAATCCATTTGTAAGTAACTCTTCTACTTGCATTTGTAATTCATCCCTCTAATTTTATACCATCTAGTATGCTCTCTTGTTTGGAATGGTAGCACTAGGGATGAAATCAATCTAATGTAGTATATTCATCATTAGTGAAAATTCATCTAGTTCCTCCTTGAATTCTTTTGAGAATTTTTCCTTTAAGCCTCATACATCTATAAGAAGTTTAACATTTACATCATCACAATTAGAAGAAACTATAGATATAATAACAAATTAAAAACTACTTTCATCCTATTCCTTAATATATTCCCTCTCTCCCAAAAGAATTAAGGGAAGCATTAAGTGAGCTTTTTTATCTCACTTATTCAACTATCATGGAAATTAACTCATGGATTCCATTAGATCTAGCTACACTCCATACATTTGTTGCCCCATTAAATTGATCATCATTGTTAAAAGTTCAAGGTCTACTAAGAATTACATTATCATAATCTATTATAAGCATATCATACTTTACAACATCATGAAAATCTCTAAATTTAAATTTCAAAGCACATTATTCCCTCAACTCCTAAGATAAATCTCTAGACAACCAATGCACCTTATAGGATCTAGGATAAGGATTAGTTTTCAAACCCAATATAGCAACTTCCCCAAAAAAATAACATATTCTTAGGCTTCCCCTTTAATCAAAACATGAATTCATTCCTCACTAAGAAAATATCTAGTCCTAATTTGAAATAAAAATTTACTAGTAGGATGGTCTCCTCTATTCATATTCCCCATGAATGCATAATAATTTAATTTAGAAAATTACTTAATCTTGGAAGCATTAGAATTACCTCTCTAAAGAGCTTATCTTGATGTCTCCTCCACCTCCATGGTTTGCACATCTTTGCTCTTGGCTAACTTGTGAAGTGAACATTCCCATTGTTTGTTTTCCCATTCTTCACACTTGAGGCATTGAATCTTGGATGAGTGTCTACCTTGGCTCTTATTGCCTTTACCTTGTTCCTTATTGGCTTTTTCCTTCTAATCATCCTTCTTTATCTTCTTATCATGTATGCCATCCTTATCTTCATATTTGAACATGAATTCCTTCTTAGATTTTTATCCCTTGTCCTTCCCCTTAAAGTTTGTTTGTTATTATTTTCAAATCCACTTAATTTCTTTTAGTCTTAAGTGTCAAATCATAAGTCTCATCAAGATTTTGTTGCTCATAAAAAGAAAAATCCTATTGGTACATCATTTTGAGACTCCTAAAAAGATAGGAGCATGTTCATACTCTTCCTAGATCACTATCACTTGATGCAATATACATAAAATTTGATGTAGAATTTTTTTACATTCTTGTCATTATGCCTTAGGAATTTCAACTTTATAATGATCTCTTTCCTCTAATGAGATAGTTCAAATTTTCTTTTTATCTTGTTGGTAAATCCAAACAATGTAGTTTTAAAATCTTAATTACATATTGTTAATTATTCAATTAGTGTCTAACTAATGTTTATTTTAGTTATTTTAATTTGCTTTAGTTTATTGTATTTTAGTTTATTATAGTGATGAGTATTAGATTATTATTATTATATTATTATTAGTTTATTAGTTTTTATGTACTAAAGACTCGAACTAGAGGCATAGGTTTTGTTGCTAGGTAACCATGTGGTGGCAATTGAAGAATCCAATTCCTTGATCTATACTAGTATTATGTTTTCTAGTTTCTAGTTTTGTTTTTATAGTAGTAATAGGAATGCACATTGAGGATTTATGAAAATAATGGAACTACAACTTGGATGTTAGTGTTGCAATTGGACATTACGTGGGTAATGAGGCATGGTTCCCAACTCTTACCTATGCAGGTGATGGCAGTGAACATTATAGTGAATGTTACCTATGTGGGAGGTGGGATCTATGCATTTTTTTGCCACATGGTGGTGGTGGACATTACAATGAATGTTACCTATATGGGTGGTGGCGTTTGAGGTTATAATGAATGTTACCTATGCAGGTGGTGGTGGTGGATGTTAAAGTTGATGGTATGCATGGATAGTAATTGCCATAGCCATTATGCACGAGTGGTGGCTCCTCATGTGTCAGACTGGTCTTTATAAATTCCCTGGCTAGATGCAACAAAGGATAGAGAATAGAAAAGGATATGAAGAAATATAGAGAGGATACTATTGAAAGAACCACACCATATTAGAATTTTTGTTTGTGCACAAAATTATGAAGGAAGAGTGTTGTTAGTAGCCAACAATGTTTTAAGATTGTGAAATTGTTACGTTGTGGAGACAATAGAGCAAGGTCACAAATTAGGTAACATCTCCTTTGTAATCTTCCTTATTTCTCATAAATTTATTTAAATTCATTTGTTTTAATTGATCGTATTCATCTTTGAACTTAATGTTAGAAGTTAAGGTGAATATTGTTGATTTTACTTATGGGTGACAATCGTAAGTATAGTTTTTTCAATTAAACCTAGATCTAATCATTGATTTTATGTCTTGATGATCTTTTGAATTTAAATAATTCTTCCACGGGATATGGCTCAAAGGTCAGTCATAGATGAGGTGAAAATTTCTACAACAAAAGAAATGAAGATAACAATTAAAGGTATCCAGCATCAAATTTCTCTTGGTTAGTCAATTTGGCACCATTGTCGAGGTGGCTAGCAGAGTTAATCATCATCAAGAGTTCTATATGTTTTAATTTTATTTTGTAATTTTATATTCCAAGTACATTTTATTTTATGTTTCTTTTATTTAAGTAATTTGAGAAATGGTTTCTTTTACTTGTTTTTCTTGCATTAAAAATTCCACAAAGAAAGAAAAATCCCAAGAATCAACTCCTCTTATCGTACAACTAGCTAAAATTGTTTAAAATGTTGTAACAAAAGATATGATAGTAGGATTTATTAAATCAATTTATAGGTTCTTAGGAATGGTAGCCCATAAATGTGCCAACGAAGAATGTTCTTATTAAATGAAACCAAAAAAGCAACCAAAGAAACCAACACAAATTCAACCTTCTAAGAGTACTCTTAGCCTTTATAAATGTACAAAAGCCACTCAAAAATAAGACCAAGAGGAACCAATACAATCAAGATCTGAGTTTTCTTCCCCTTTGACAACAAAAAATCCCAAAGAAAAAACACAACATAATTTTTTCATATTTGTTAATTCTCTATTTTATATTCCAACTATAACCATAAGTTCAACTATAGGAGCAGGGTCTCAAAATCTAATTACTACTCTGATATCAACTTATGTGACCACAATTGGAGGTATTACCTAACCAATGAGTACCTTGAATTTACAAACTCCACCACCAGTCTCTATCTCTATACCAAATCCTATAGTAACCCCAATAGTAACCTCTACTTACATAATGGGATCATCTTCACATCATATGCCTCCCCCATTTTCCTTAGGTTAAATTCCTCTCTCCTTTAGTGGTTTGAGTTCCAATGTTCCAATTGTTCAGCCCTACCTAGGACAAATCTTTGGAGTATTATTAAATCAAACAACATCCATTATACCTCAGGAAACATTAGGTTTTCCACAAGAAAGAGATGTAGAGGCTAAAAATATTCATTTATCATTTATCTTTAAAGGAACAAATGATGAGGATATGATTACCCACATAAGAGAATTTGAAATAACATTAGCCATGTTAGCACCTCAAAGTGGGAATAGAACTAAGATGATTACCTTTAAATCAACCTTAAAGAACAAAGCTGATTTTTGGCTACAAAATCTTAGAACATAAATTAGTTCATGGGATGAATATAAGAATGCTTTTTTACAAAGATTTCTTTCTAATGATAGGTTGTATTAATTACGAAAGTAATTAATAAGTTTTATGCAACATGAGGATGAAGACTATGAGAGTACCTTTAATAGATTTAAAGGATTATGCTTAAAAAATCCAAACCATGGA
Organism: Gnetum montanum; assembly: GCA_015680685.1. NCBI lineage: Eukaryota > Viridiplantae > Streptophyta > Gnetopsida > Gnetales > Gnetaceae > Gnetum > Gnetum montanum. Next base: position 281,363 of record MNCI01037235.1, on the reverse strand, counting down.
TTCCAAAATCATTAATTAATTCAAATCTTTGTAGAAGGCTTATTACCTTATTGTCGGTTAAATGTTGACTTTGCATGTGGAGGAAATATTTTAAATGTGACCTTGGAAGATGGTTGGAGAATCATAGATTCATTAGTAGATCCAAGTAAATGTTGGCCAAAACTCAATATTATGCAAGGCATGACTCAACAAATAGAACAATTAAATAAAAAAGTGGATGAGTTGACATGATTAATTAAAAAACAAGCTCATGGAATTCAAGAAGAAATGTGCAACATTTTTGGTGGTCCCCAACATGATCAAACAACCTACCTAGCCTTGTTCTATTGTCAAGAGAAAATGCAAGAGTTTGTAAAGGCTTTTTAACAATTTAAAATCCAACCAACAATGAACTTTCCTTAATGACCATTTTACCAATAGCAATATCGTCAACAATATCCTAAAAATAACTTTAGGTCATTTAAGAATCCAACTAATGAACACTTGAATAGACTCATCCAAAACCTTACTTCCTTCATAGAAGAAAGTAGAAAATTCATGAGTGAGACTAGAAGGATATTTCAGGACTTGATGAAAAATTAATTACCATCCCAACCTAAACCAAATCCTACATCTCAAAGAAAGGATAAAGAGTAATTACATTTCATCACTACAAGGAGTGAAAAAACAATTGAACCAAAATCCCAAAAGAAGGTGATATTTCAAGAGGTAGGGATACAAGAAGAAATTCAGCCACAAATATTAAATGAGGAAGATCAACCAACTAGGGAAAAAGAACAACCATTACTCTCTAGGAAACTAGTTTTACCTCCTTTCCCTAAATGGTTACAAAAGGATTTTACAACTAAATCCCATCTTAAAAAAATGTTTAGTGAATTGTATTTGCATATCCCTTTAAAAAAAGTAGTAAAAGACACACCTCTTTACACCAAATACTTTAGGAAATTAAGCACTAGGAGAATAAAGGAAAAAATTCCTAAACAAGTTTATTTGGTCGAGAATATTTCTTAACTTATACAAAATCATGATATTTTAAAATACAAAGATCCTGGAGTCCCTACCATCCCAATCAAAATAAATGACCAAGTAATTAAAAATGCCTTATTAGATTTATGATCCAAGATAAATATCATGCCTCTTGAAATGGTTAGGTCATTTGATATACAAGACATCAAAGGAGTAAACATGATAATATCATTGGCTAATGGTTCAAATATACAACCCATAGGAATAGTAGAAGACTTGATAATTGAGGTAGAAAAAGGAAAATACCCAATTGACTTTGTGGTTTTGGAAGTAAAAGATCCTTATTATTTTCCTATTATGTTAGGTAGACCTTGGTTAGTAATAGCTAATGTGGTATTTAATTGTAGATCTAGATAGCTTCAAGTTTCTTTTGCCAGTCATATTTTTTGCTAAATATATATGATAAGGTAAAAGAAGATTGTTTAAATGTAGACTTGAAGGAACCAAGAATGCTCTACACTTTACCCACTTTAACAATAGCACAAGATAGGGAAACATTAGTGTTGAATAATTTTGAGGAAGGACCTTTAAATCCCTCAACTAAAGAGCAACAAGATCTCCTTGACTAGTGATGAGTGGCAAGGTACCCCTACACTCAACCATACGAATTTGAGCATTTCACGCATGATCTAGTCAAACACTATAGACAAGCTAGTTATGGTATCTAGATAGTTACTCATTGATCACAGTTCACTATCTTCCCACATGAACTAGTATTTTCTTTATCACGTATCATTTAGTCTAGAGTGAGGTGTATGATGTGTTCCTAAACTAATGCTACTTCTAGAGACAATGGAAAGTAATCTTTAATTAATCTAGGAGGAAAGGGGAGAGAGAGTTAAACTAATAGGAGATAGGAAGAGAGAATCTAGCTAGCCTAAGTGTGATGAGAATTTGTTCCTTAATCATGTGTACACACGTCAGACCTTATGCATGATTACCACTAGGATTACCAAGTGCATGATCCAAGTATGCTACTAGGATCCCAAGTAGTCACACATGGATGGTTGTGATTAATTCATACTCATCTCACATTTAATAACAATTAAAATTAAGTAATTAAACTAGGTGAATGCTATAATGATGAAGTAATCTTGATCTTTATTTCCAGTCATGTGTGTGTCCAAGTATGTCACACTCGAATAAAGGATGTTGTACAATTACAATCATCACACTGCGGGCATGCACTGGGAGAAAGGGTTGAGATGAACTAAAAATGAACTAACTTCTATCTACTAACTAAAAAACTAACTATTTCAAAAATGACTCCTCTCATGGGCCTACATGTCTATTTATAGGCTCACATAGAAGTCACGATATCATGTATTCGATATCATTATTTGGGCTACAATATCGTGTACCTGATATCATGGATTCGATATCAAGGGTTTGATATCATATCCTGATGAATAACTATTCATCATACCCCCATGACTGAATGAAAACTTGTCCTCAAGTCAAAATGAGAACAAGCCCCATTGATTACATAGTCGATAGGTATGGGATTATTGACTGATAGGGAATTTATTCATGTCACAGTGGAGAAATCAATAGAACAAAATTGGGATACAACACAAAAAATGCAAAATCACAAAATTTCAAAATTTTGTGGAACTCATGTGTTTCTAGGTGGTGGTGGCTCCTCCATGGGTTGCTTCCCCTTGTCTTGTGCTCCAGGTTTTGAAATTTGATGATGTTGAAGTAGTGCCTAAAGCTTTTCCTCTCCTGTTCGAGGTTCCTATGCCATCCATGCTGATGCTCCAATGTTTGATGGAGTTGGCACCTCCCATGGGCATGATAGTTGTGAAAACATTTTGTTTGCTTTGATGTACCAGGCCATAAACAATTGTCATTCCTCCTCATAGGCTCTGGCTTTGTCCTTGTACTCCTGAAAATTTTTAAGCCATTGAGCTAAGTTTACTATGACATATTTTTGTCCTTGGTAGCTTGCTTTAACCACCTCTAGTTCAGAATTTGCAACTTCCAGCTTCTGTAATGTTTTCTTGTGCTCTATAAATTCTACTTCATATTTGGCGTAGGTGGTAGCTACTTGCCCCTCGAGCTTTGTCCTTAGGTACCCTGCTATCAACATGGCTAGATTGGCATATCACAGGTTTGCTAATTCCATGTACTCTATAAGATCTTGAATCTTTAGGTCCTAGCTTTTAAGTTCCACCTGGTGGACAAATGCATATGTGTCCAATATGGCCCACCAATTAGTGTGTTGAGCACTGAAAGAATTGATGTGGGCCTTGACCATATGGATCTACTTCTCGATGATTTACTTATACATCCACACCTAGTCTCGGAAGTACTCCTTTAATTTCTCATGCCACTTGGCCTCATTTTTCCATGAACTTATTTCAATGGCCATCTTCTAATAGATTGCATGTACCTCCTTCATTGAGAGGGTTCAATTTTCTTTGGCCAAATGGTTCAAATCTTGATTAACCTTGATCGATTGTTCTCGTAGCTATTGAAAGTTTTCTTTAAGAACATTCTTCTCTTTCTCCATAGTAGTCAACTAAATATTGTCAGCAGAGAGCTATTTATTCTCCTCTTGTAAGGCTCTGAGTGCCTTGGTGTGCGCATAGATTTGCGCTTGTGCCTTGGAGGCATCCCAGTTAGCCTTGTCTTTCTCCTCCACCACTCTTTTATTGTCCACCAAAAATTTGTTGAGTTGCTCAATCCTAAAGGTGTCCAGCTAGTCTACAGAAATAAATTGAAAGGGGTCCCACTATGCAACTTGCAGGGTTACGAGACTCTCTTGGAGTTTTGCTAACTCTGCTTCTATGTGCTCGACCTTGATCTTTGCTATGACCAGCTTTCCCTTGGTAGAGATGAGGTCTGATTGTGCTACCGTGACATCTTATGGTATGTCAAACAAGGACGTCATTACTTTTCCTATTTGTAGCAACTTATCAAGCACATCCTCATGCTCCGCATGAGTCATTAAGGGACTAGCCAATGTTTGAGCATCACATGCTCCTGTGAAGTCTTCCAGTGGCACAACAAGGATGTTGAAGTATTCTTTGATGTGGTCTGCAACCACTTCTATGGCTCCTATTGTATCCTAGTGCTACATGACCACCACTGTGGCCCCTTCACCTATTTCAAGTTGCACTTGAAAGGATGCAACATTCCCTGAAATCTGTTATGACCAATCAATCATCCCTCCTCCTATCTAAATGGACACCTCTCCCCATGTGCAATCTATAGAGATAATGGCCTATACGGTATCATCGATGACATGGAAGAGATTAGCATCATCACGACTCCCCCAACTGACCGTCTCAGCGATGACCCTAAGATGGCTCATTGACAATTGATAATCCTGCGGTGGTGGCAATTGGTCTCGTTGGCTTATGATGGGCTGTACTTATTGTTGTTGACTAGGCCTTAAGCTTGGGAGTTGGCTAGGCCCTATATTTTGAGTTGTAGTGGGCCCTACTGTCTATTCTTGCTCTTGCTCTAGCTCCAGCGTCTCACTAGCACTTTTTCTTAGAGCTGCTGGCTTTAGTAGTTTAGAAAATGAAGCATTTTGGGCTCTTCTAGGGATGTCATTGGTGTACCCCAGAATACCAGTGAAACACCCTAAAACATTTGGGGTCATCCTTGCTTCACCAGGATCTTGCAGTCTGCACAGCACGATGGCAATTCATTAGGAGAAGAACGTTCTGAGTCCAGGTCGGCCAGTTCAGTAAATTTTTTACTTTGAGCATGGACAGGTTCTGTACCATACTGCCCACCCACCAAAGTAGCCTAAATAGCCGAAAGCCTACCCAGGGATAGCATGCAGAATTGGCGACAGCATCCTAGATGCACAAGAAATAGTTTGACAAGTTTTCTAAAGTCACAAAGCCTGCTACGCTATGCTACACTATGTAGCGTAGCAATCTTCAGAAAACAATGGCTGAATGAAGTGCTACGCTACGCAACGTCACATAGTGTAGCATGGCAATGACTTCACTGCCCACTCCCCTCACCCAATTTCGAGTTCTGCAGTGATGTCCTTTTTCGTCAGGTAGCGGCAGACCATGTCTGCTGCTATGCTACGTTGGGCTACATGGCGCAGCAAGGCGTAGGAATCCTGTGGAAGAGATAGAAGGCAGTTCAAAAGGTGGAGTCAACGGAGTTCGCAAGACTTGCATCATGGAAGAAAGTTTGCAAATCGATAAAACTCTTATGACTAAGGCAAGTTTCTATGCTACGTAGCATAGCATAGCGTAGCAAGCATGTAACAGATAGTAGAACGTGCGATAAGATGCTACGCTATGCCAAGTAGGCTATGTTACAAAGCATAGAAAGGCGTACAGGTGGTTGTGCGACATCAATGCACTCCACCTAATTGGACCATTGGCACATGCCTCCAGACACTGACAACGTGATTACGGCATAGTAAGATCGTAGTTATTGCATGGCAGGCTCGCATCGCAATGGTCTGGTAAGCCCAACGGTCACAGATTGCTCGAGTAGCGATAGTAAGATAACACAAGCCTACGGCACGTAGCATTCACACCACCCCTTTTTTCTTACCTTCAGCCCTATAAATATCTTGGAAAATAGCATATAACAGGTCCTCAATTTTAGCTAAAAAACAATGACCTGCAATTTGGAAAAGTTAGCAATTTGTAAAGTTGGCAATTTCAAAAGAGTTCGCATCTTTCTGGAAGCGAATAGCTTCCAAGTAGTGGAAAATTTAAAGTACTGAAACAAATATTTCCCCTCTCACTGACATTGTAATAATCAAAGTCATCTGTCTAACACTGTAAATAGAGAGTCTCTCTCGGTTGGTGTAAGGTCCCCGTCTCCATTCTACCACCTTGGTAGAACCCCGCATTGTTTGTACATGAAGTCCACATCCAAGCGTATAGCTCTTTCTTGTTTCTGGCATGCCTCGATTACTCTCGGGACCTCTACACTCTGTCATGCTATGCAGCTGATTGTATCCACCCTAACTGGACAAATTTGTAGCTTTGGAACAATGCATGTTTCTAACCATACTTTACTTTACCTCTCATTTACTATCTAGTTTTCCTGCATTAGTTTCTATCTTATTTACCTTTAAGCATTATTTTGTATTACTACTACATTTCTGTTTTATTCACCTTTGAGCATTATTTCGCATTACTGTCACATTTTTACAGTTTCTCCCCTGCTTCATTTATCCTTAAGCATTATCTCGCATTTCACGTTATTTACGTTGCAAAAGGCTATATCGATGCCGATGTAAGTCCCTATCTGATCGACCAGACCATTTAGGGCACCCCATGTCTGCACACACCTAGCATTGCCCTCCCACGGATACGGGGTTAAAATTGTCACGTACGTCGACTCCCGGTGTTCTTCTAGCTGTCGACATTTTCGATCGCTACAATTTTTTGGTGCTAGAAGGAGGGCCATTGGTGCCTTTGCCACATGTCACGGTAGTTCTGTGAGCCTTCTGCCCTGATACATGCAACCATAAATGCGACACCCTCTTGTGGTTGTTTATGCTCTGTGCGGTGTAGACCCATTGCCCCAACAATTCCTTCAGAATCCTATAGAACACAAGGCCTTTGATCACCGGTTAACTAGCTCATACTACGATTATCTTTCATGCATTCTACATCCCATCTTGTGTGGTATAGACCAGTCGCCTTGAAGATCCCTTTAGGATTCTGCGAGACATAAAGCCTACCTGATTGCTAGCTAGCTTGCCCATCCTACGATTGTCTTGTTTGCGTTCTGTACCCCATCCAGTGTGGTACAGACCAGTCGCCTCGACGGTCCCTCCGGGATCCTACAAGACATAAAGTCTACATGGTCACTAGTTAATTTTCTCGTCTTATAGTAGTCTCATATGCCTTCTACACCTCAGCTTGCATTAGCATAGACTTGACATCCATCTGTGGTTGTTTACGTGTCGTACGTTGTAGATCGGTCGCCTCAACGATTCCTCTGGAACCCTACGAGACAATAAGCCTTCTGACGGTGATTTAACTTGCCTTTCCTTTTTATAGTAGTCCTGCATGTGTTCTGCATCCTAACCATCACAGGTGAAAATGTGACATCCTTTGAGGTTGTTTACACCTTGTGTGGTGTTGGTCGATCACCTCGACGGTCCCTCTAGGATCCTGCAGGACATAAAGCCTTCTTGATCATTTGTCAACTGAACTTGCCTTATGATTGTCTTGCATGTGCTCTGTACCTCATCATGCATAGGCATAGATGTGACACCCTCTACGGTTGTTTATGCTTTGTGTGGTACAAATCAGTTGCCCCGAAAATTCCCCTAGAATCTGGCAAGATGTGAAGCCACCTTTTGTCTCTTTTTTCAATCCTTCTGTTCTCTTGCACTTCTGCACTTTTTTCATAATCACTTGCTTAGCAATGGTTTTTGCCATCATTGCTATTGACACCTTCAATGCGGAGGTGCCCTTCACGGTCCAAGGCACTACTGGTGTCGAACAACGGCTGAATCCAATGTAGGAAGCATGCTGGTCTCTCAAAATTCAAAATCGAGGACCTGAGGGACTGGCCCAGCAACATGAGCATTATATTTTCCTTTGTGCAAAGGTTCAGGCTAATCTGCCCTTGGATTTACACAAACTCAAAAAAAATGCAACTTCGAGTTTGCTTACTGCAACAGGGAGAAATTTGTTCCTACCCCGGGCATTTATTTTCCTTTAACGCAAGCATACCAAAGGCTTCTAGATCAACTAATCTAGTTGACCAGGCTTAGGGAGCAACAAGACACAGCATCCAACCAGGATGACGCCTTTCAAGATAGGTAGGAGGAACTCGATTCCCAATCTGACGAGGGAGGTTAGGCCAACCCCCTTCCTGTCCCACCTACCTAGTCCTTCTGGGCTAACCTGCTATCTGTCACCACCCCCTTTATCATTACACATACACTTTAGCAACCTACAACCGCAATTACAATGGGTAGCCATGCCACATTCCTAGCGCATCATCACCCCCATTCCCCGATTGCACTCGCAGCAAATTTCCGCTGCAAGCCATTTGTTAGCATGTTCCCACGATGCACAACACGCCTATCATGGCTACCCTACCACATATCCATACTGTACCTGCTTTGCAACCGCACATAACTCCTATGTCGATTCCTACCTATGCATCTGTTCCACCCATTGTGGTGGGCCCAGGCCCATCCACATGATGGACCCCATTCGCTTCTTCGTCCATTCTGCAACCGTCGCAGATGTCTCACTACGTTCACCACCAGGCCTACTCAACCCCAAAAATGATACATCTTGGCACAGGGCCATGGTCTGTCCTACCGCTAACCCAAACAGCCTATCTGGCAACTCAACCCGCTATTACTACTCCAACAATACCACCTGCCAGGTGATGGACAACGCAAATAACACCTTTAACGGGGACGGTCCCAACGGCATCCCCGATGGGTCAAATTTCCACTACCACCATACCACATGTGGGAGTTACCTCTGTAGTCCCTCAGCCATCTATAATGTTGCCAGGTCTAGACCAAGAATTTTAGCTCATCCAGACCCTAACTGAGGAAGTAAAATGCCTTAAAGTTATTGGGTCCAATACGATACAAGTCATGAACTTCTATTAGGATGACCCCGTTAACCTTGCAATCCTTGCTTTGATATTTCCACTTGGCATGTTTCTCCCATACTTCACGAAGGATGATGGGGAAGGGAATCCCAATACCCATCTCATGACTTTTCGGTCAGAGTCTTTGCTATTACAATAGTGGCCACATACGATCATTCACGTCTTTGCCATGTCCCTAGCTAGGAAATCCCTAGATTGGTACCGCGCATTGCCACGTTCATCCATTTCTACTTTGGAAGAACTCTTGACCCAGTTTATGACATGCTTCAAATATAACTTGAAGCTAGAAACCACACTAGATCAGCTGATGAGTGTGAAACAAGACCTGCTAGAACCAGTCCAAAATTTCATTCAACGTTCGAGCGTGACACTTAACGAAATCCATGAGCCCATCGCAGAGGCTCACTTGTTAGCCATCTTTAAGGATGCAGTGAATGACATCATTAAGTCCAAACTATATTACCTCACTCCACGCTCTCTTAGCCAAGCTTTCACTCAGATGAAAAGTAAACAAGATGAGGCCGAGGAGAGCAAAGACCCAGCCTACATCACTTACAAGAACATCTTTACAAAAAATGACAAGGGTAAGGCCCCAAAAACCATGGTGCCTATTGTGGTAGCTGAGGCCAAGCCCAAACATAGCAATAGCAGAAGCAAGAATAATAAGAAATCATTCATACCTACGGCTGATTCCGTGCCCAAACTGAGCCAAGCATCACAACCCGCCGCACCTGTGCCTGAGACATCTGCATACACTAAACTAAACTTCGAATGCAAAGATCATTTGAAATACACCCCACTGCCTCTCAAACCCTCAGAACTCCTAAAGCAAGTGTTGGTAGCATAATACATCCAACACAAGAAGATGTCGAAGGAAGCAAACATGAGACATCGACGCTACTACGAGCTACATAGGAATCCCTCTTTGGCCCTGCCCAATGAGCCTCTGATGCCTAGGGGTTTCAGGTTAGATAGGTTTGGTGACTATCACCAACTATGTGGTCACACCACGGATTATTGTCTATCGTTGCAGGATGACATCCAAAGATTAATCGATGTGGGAAAGCTAGTTCTGGATGAAAGTAACCTAGTACACCCTAAAAACCAATCTATGTATGTCTACATAGATCCCCTCAACACCAATAATTTCGATTACGTAATCAACGCCATCAGTATTGACAATGATCCCATGCCACTCATTTAGCCGTTTGTGATTCATGTGCCTCAGTGTAGTGCACTAATACCATCAATGGCTGGTCCAAGTTCGCAGCCGTCCTTTATCCTGAAAGTCCCACCACGGGCATCTACCTCTGCACCATCTTTTGGTGAGGCCATGTGACCCTGCCAATTAACACCTCTAGCTCCATTCATCATCAGGGGGCCAATGTCTTCGACAATCCCCATCCCGTGCAACAACATTAAACAACCTTCTAGCCCCGCAAGGCGAGAAGCCTACTTGGTGGATGAGGCATCGAAGGGAAATACCATCAAAAGTATCTCCAAGTCTACACCTTTGTCCCTAGTATTTACACCTTCATCACCAAGGACGAAGGTCAACACGATTACACAACTTGCATCACCTTGTCGAGAAAGATCTGAACCTAGGTCTAAGGTCATCTCTCCTAGAGAGATTCATCTTCTATGACGAATCGAGGAGGAGGAAGGTGTCAAACAGGTGGGCGGCCAAGACTTCTCAGACACCCTCACCTAGGTCGGGCAAGCCCTAAGATAGAAAAATGCTATGCTGAGCTTATACAACCTAGTCATGACATCTGTACCTCACCGCAAGGCCCTAGTCCACATGTTAACAGCAATTCTGGTCGACGAAAACATGCCAGCGGATGATAAAGTGATCCACTTGATTATACTCCCCTCTGTACCCACAGATTCCAAAATACCTCAATTAACTTTTAGCAGTGACACCATTAAGAAAGATCTCGAAGGGGGTCAAGTGACTATGGCACCTCTCTTCATCACAATTTGGATTGGCCAACACCGGATCTGAAGGGTACACATCGATGATGGGGCTGTAAAAAATGTCATTTCCTTCCCTATTATAGATAAGTTGGGATTGGTCAACCAGATCAAACCAACGGCGACGTCATGTCTGTAGTCCTTCAATAGGACACGAGTCTTGGTGAAGGGCACAGTTCACGTAAACTTCATAGCAGGGGACCAGTTCCCCACAGATGCAATGTTCGTCATGGTCGAAGAAATTCCCAGGTTTAACCTGATCTTGGGAAGATCGTGGTTAGCGCAACTTAGGGTTGGCTCCTCACGTATACACCAAGAAATCCACTTACCATATGTGGGTAGGGAGGTGATAATCCATGGCGATGGTGTAGTAACACAAGCAATTAGCAACATAGGCATGGAACAGGGTTCAGAAGTTACAACCTCTAAAGATGAAGCACCTGTTCATGCATGCATTAATCATACAATGAAGGGATTGGTCCAAAGAGCTGACCCTCAAATTGAAAATGCATGGTGTGAGTTGCCCTTCCAAGTGAAGGACAGTGTTATGAGCGAGGGCCCAGGTGAAATGCCTCGACCCTACGTTCTAATCAACCCACAAAAGGTCAAGAGGCAAATACGCATAGCATAGCAGCCTTACGACCTCCCACCTAGTTGCTATCCTTGCATATTCATCATTTTCTTGTCTCACCAATATGCTGTCCTTTCGACATGCTACGTTAATAGCCCGAAATGGCCCAAAATTAGCAATGGCCTAAAACTAGCATATGCGAGAATGAGAACTTTACATAACACATAAGTTAATACAAAATCGATTTCCTTTCTGAAGTTTTTCATTTCATTCAAAATTTTCACCCATTATTAGTGTTTGTAAAATTTTCAAAATTTTTAATAAAAAAAAGGGGGGTCCCATGCTGTCATGGGTTAGCCCCATTTGCATCGCCTTCGCTGTTTGCCCCAGCTTCATCTACTTGTGCATTGCCCGCTTCTATGTTTCCCCCTACCAACTCCTCATTTCCTCCCTCCACGAGCCTCACACCCTCATTGAGAGCCTGTATTGCAAAAATAAAGTAGTTAGCTAGGGCAACAAATGCAATAAACGCTAGCTATAGCACAATATTAAAGAGACTAACCTGAGGAGAGCCTGCGTCAATCTCAAGAGGTATCTAATCTAGACATAGCCTGAGGCGATGCCCAATCTCCTCTATCGGAATGTCCATCCAATGCCTGCCACTAGGCTCAGCATTCACAGCGGTAAATTTCACCCTTTCCAAGGTCGTCCACTTTAAAGGTTCCCAGGAAAGGGAAGTGGTTGCGGTCTCTCCTGTAGGAAGGTTCACCCTTAGATCAGGAGACTCCGTGACCTTCGCCTGCTCTTTAAACCTAGCATAGGCCTTAAAAATGCCAATGGCCTTCATAAACATCTCGTATGAGAATGCCTCCACCGCAGCATCTTTATACAATCTTTGATGGGTTTCATTTTATATCTTGTATGTATATTTGTGATCCCTTTGCATTTTCCCCCATTCAAAGACCTTAGCACTGATGTCCTTCATATCTTGGCACTTTTGGGCTAGCAAGTCCATCTGCATATACTGTTCAATTATTTCGCGGGTGGACTCCACATTTTGATGAAAAATAGTCCAAAACCTGGCAAAGTCGTCTATAGCCCTTTGCAAATCAATAGGGTCAAGGTTACGATTTATGAGGAAATTGATCCTTGACCTAAGGTTCTCCACCTTGGTGACCAGTTCAGCCTCTCTCTAATCAATCCTTTGGACCCGTTTCCACAGGTACTCATTGGTGCGTCTACAGTCCCACAGAGAGTGCGCTGAGGATAAGATACATTTGTAAGCCTCGTCAAACGTACGATGAGACACCTCGATCATGTTAGGTGAGAGTGCGGGCACCGCACCTACCTCCATAGGTCGTGTCGGGTCCCACTTGAGCTGAGAGGCTGTTCAAACGCACAAAGCGCAGTAATCACATTAGCATAACATAATCAAAAAACTTGAAAATTTTAACGTAGCAACAAAAGGATAGTTAACACTCCTACTTACCTGCATGAGGGTCCGCCTGCTGAAGGCATTTGATCATGTCATTGACAAGTCCCTGAACAAACACAAACTTGTCAGGGACTTTAGCCCATGACTCCGTATGAGGCAGAGGAAGTCCAAAGACATCATCAAAAACACCTGTTACATGACTAAGCATGTCATCAAGGACCAAAATGGACTACGGTAAGGCACAAACAAAGCCTAACTTACTAGCATCCAGTTGTAGTCTTCCTTCTTGTCGATGCAAGATGATCACGGTAGGCTTAGTAGAAGGCCTAGCCAAGTTCATGAAAGCCCCTACCTCATGCACTGGTGTTGTTCCTTTCAGGGGAGCAGCATCTTTTTTATTTTGGGGAGGTACCTCTTCATTAGGAAGAGGCTCCCTAATAACAAGAGTCTCTACCCTAAAGACATGAGCTCCATTATTCCTAATTGGAGCCCTCTCCTCCAAAATTGAGGCCCCCGCATCTTTATTTATCACCCTCATCCTGAGGGTTGACACTTCCTCATTGCCTTCTTCTTCATCTTCTTCTTCTTCTACTCACAAAATGGCATGCATACGTCAATTTGAAACAAGTTAACTCAAAATAGATGCCACGCTACGATGCACTGCTTAACGAAGCATAAAATAGTAGGCAATAGCAAAGTAAACTAAATATTACGTAATGCTCACCAATGGGGGGTTGTGTTTGCCATAGCTTGAACTGCAGTCTTCGCCCCTCCTCTTCATGAGAACTTTCCTTGGTTGGGGAAGGTCTCTTCTTCACAGCTCCACAGGCATGGTCTCAGCTATGAGACATTCACCCTATGTCACGTTGCTGATTATGGTAGGGGGCATCTCCCCTATGCTGTCCTGGCCGCAAGCGCTATGAACTGCCAGACCTTTAGTTGTTACAGACAACGACTCCCCCACCATTTCCAGGGGGTCCTGGGCTTGCATAGTCTGAAGGACCTGTCGAATCCATGGCTTAGAAATCTGGTAATGATCTAGCTTGGACCAGACTCTGTCCTCTTGGACCACTAGGAACTCCACGAAGTGCTTTAAACAGCCTATGTAGAAAGCATAATGAATGTTAGAGCAAGACTTCGTTGGCTCATGAAGTCCCAACATCTTGATCTACAAACCAGTACATACGAATTTGGCCTAGTTGTAATGGGCCCTCTCCTCCATGACTTCCTACATTACCCAAGCCTGCTCAAGCCCCAGGACCTTCCCCTAGGTGAGAAATTGAGGGAATGTGCAGGCACGAAAGACCAGGTATATCCCCATGGTAGGACCTTCCTTAAGCTTGTCCATAGGGAACCCCTTTTGCTCCTTGGTGAGCCTCATCCACTCCTCGATGTGCTGCTTCTAAAGGGTAAACTCCTGCTTGTCCTTCAACATCACGTTGGCGCCATCAGTAGGGACGCTAAACAAATCTGCAAATAGTTGGTCATTGATGTTAATGACCACCCACACACCCCGTACGTACGTATGAAAATGGCTCACCTGCCTAGAGAAGGAGTTGGCCAAGGAAAGCATCTCGACAGTAGGGACACCAGGATTTGGAGCCATGAACAAATCCATAAGTCTAGCCATTCAGATTTTCTTGAGCAAGGGATCTGGAGCCCCTCGTTCTAACTAGCTCTGGCTCACCACTACTTCACCATATTTGAAGTAAATTTTTTTCCCTTGCCTCTTCGCAGTTACCACTGTCACCTCACAAGGCTTCTTTGCTCTTGCAACAATGATCACGAAATGTACTTTGCATAAAAAAATACAAAAACACATGAGCATGTGGTGCCTGCCTATTAACCAACCAGGTCTATACGGTGAGGGGATAGCAAGAGTTCAGCCACCAGGACCGCTTTGAGCGTGACCTGCTTGAAAGGTTCTCTCCACTCCTTTTCTAGCCAACCCTTCATCCTACAACAATCGTAGAAGGTGGTGAGTGTGCATAGGTGGGAATGGTATCCCTCCCCGCAATGAGCAATCATGCCTATTCGCAGGCTTTTGGCAGAGGCAAATTCCCGTAGGGCTAGCTGCGTTGTGCCCAACTCACTTGGCTAATCGTGAACCCCATCATCGTCAATATAGGACATGGTGATAAGCACACACTATCAACACTTGGCCAAGTATGGCCAACATTGCACAACCAAGCAAAGCAAAGACACAAAACTCACCCACCAACATAATAGACAGTCCCCTGTGGGTTCTGAAAGTACATCGTCATGTGGCACATAAGATACAACGTGTTGTATGGGTGATAACACTGGTATTCTAGCATATCCTAGATCCAGGATAAATGCCTCAACCATGTTGAGTGTTGGTTAGACCCTCCTCCCAGCCTGCTTGTGGTCATGTCATCAGAAAGATATCTCAGGATGCCCCAATTTGTCCTTGGCAGTATGACCTCTATTATGTCAGATGCCTGCTCTTTATATAAGGAGGACTAAACCATGAGACTAAAATGGCTAAGAAGGAATTGCAAGAAGTCTCACGCCCCATCCTTGAACCAAACAGCTCGCTCTCCCAAACGTATTGGGGGAGGAGGAATGTTGGCCATAGGTCTACTCACATGACATAGGACCCCTTCAAGGTCCAAAACGATCAACCTAGACCTTGGCCCTACCCTGCATGATGCAAACAGAAAATATTGACATCAAATTTGAACGTAATGCATGCACAACATAGCAGCACTTAGCAAAACACGAATGTAGCATAACATAACCCCTTGTTCACCATAGCATAGCAAAGATGCAAAAGCTTTGCATAGAAAGAACATGCAAGTAGCTTAGCATAGCAGCAAAATAACTAACAACATACTCAAACAAAAACACACGTCGCGGTGCTACATCACACATAACCAAACCCTTCCAAGGGTTTTATGCTGTGGCATGCCAAGGTGAAGCAACTTAAAGGGCCTTAGCCCCGCAGTCGCGACAACTACGACAGTGGCAACAGCCTTGCATGCAATCACAATGAAACCCTTGCACAATAGCCACGACCAAAAGAAAAAGAGGTCATGACAATACAAAAGCTAAAACAACATGGTCGCAAAAAATACAAATAAAAAAACAAATGATATGAAAAACCAAAGCAGAAAGCAACAGAAGGTGCAAGGAGAAAAGGGTAGAGGAGACATGAAAACTCACTAAGTCAACGGTGTGCTTTCCTGCGCCGGAATGCGCGCTTGTGGCCCATGCCTCAGGGTCTTCTTCACCTTCCCAACCTTCACAAGCACCAACTAAGTTTTAAGAGCCATGGCCCTGCTTGCAGATTTATGACCTTCACTTTAGAAATTCGTCTCGCTAATTGATTAACACAATTGCTCCGTGCTCTGAAATCGCCGAATGCTTCGATGCGGATTCTGCACTTTTATGGTGAAAATGTTGAAATTAACAGGATTCAATTCCTATTTATGTGGAGCATGGTGTGCAGCGTAGCATGCTTGCCACGACATCATGACTCTATTAGCATTTAAACCTTGACACACTTTAGGCCAACTACTTGCCTTCCCAAAAATAAAAAATAATATAATAATATTTTTTTCCGATTAGAGGTTTGAAAAGACCTTAAACTAACAAACCTAGCATGATTACACTCCTCAGGATCCAAAAATAGTAAATTTGACCCGTAACGTTCGTAGTCCGCAGTGACATTAAACTAACTACACCCTTACATCAGCAGTTACCTCGTACGACTCGACATAGGCGGTAGCATATCTTCTAACAGTTTCATGTCTTCATTGCTGCACTTGCAGTTTGGTACCCCTAGTACCCACAATTTTATTCTTTTCACCATTATTTTGCATATCAAGATTTTGCATGTCGCAATATTGTAGTCCAAGATGACACTAAACTAGCAGTTTGGCATTCACATATCAACGATTACACAACTTCGCACTACACATCAACAATTTACATATCTTTGACAATTCTAGACTCTTATGCCTTGGGGGTCCACCACGACCTTAAACTAGTAAACTCTCAATCTTTACATCGCCTTACTTAGCAAGTCGCATCTCGGTGTTACTTTGCATATTTACATTTCACATAATCTCTGATGACCCTTACCCAGGCTTTTATCTTATGATGGTAGGTCAAGCAAGAGATGGAAACCTATCGTGCCCTTTCCATGCCTCTAATGTTAGCAGGGTTGCAAGGCAAGCTCGCAAGATAGTTGAACCCCGACATGATTGACTGGGGATCGATTACGATTAACACTATAGCAACCTTAGAAGCACCCCTAGATTGGCCCAGATACCTGATCCATGCCCTAGATTTATAGGTCGGGGATGTAACCGAGGATCCTCTTGTTGAGATACCCATAACCACGTCAAGAAGGGAGGTAAAGACATTAAGACTTAGCTCCCTCCTAGACACACGAATACATGAGGGCATAGTCAAAACTTTGTAGGATCACATCGATGTCTTCGCCTGGTCATACGGCGACATGCCGGGTCTGGATCCATGGTCGATTTAGCATAACATTGTACTAGACCCGCACATAAGGGCAGTCAAGCAAAAGACTCGTAAGATTAAGCTAGAAATTTCACTAGCCATGAGGGATGAAATCACTAAGTTATACCGAGCAGGTTTCATCCGCGAGGTCGACTATTCAGAGTGGGTGTCCAACATTGTTGTGGTTTCAAAGAAAATAGGAGGGATACGAATTTGTATAGACTTTCACGACTTGAACAAGACAATGATCAAAGATAACTTCCCACTCCCAAGCATCAATCAGCTCATTGATACCATAGCTGGTCATGCTTTGCTATCCCTCATGGATGGCTTCTTCGGATACAACCAAATTCGCATCAACCCAGAGCACTAGCTGTCGACAACCTTCATGACTCCATGGGGAACCTTCTACTATACCATGATGTCTTTTGGGCTCAAGAATGTTGGAGCAACCTACCAGCAAGCCATGACCTACATTTTCAATGACTACATCCTAAAAACTTGAAACAATTACGTGGATGATATAGCGGTTAGGTCCAAAGAGGCAGCTCACCACCCATGCAATTTAGAGTTAGTCCTCAAGTGCTATCAAAGCACGATTTACATCTTAATCCTAAGAAGTGTGTCTTTGGGGTAAAGACCAAATGCATGTTAGGGTTTGTAGTATCAGAGGCTGGAATATGGGTAGACCCAGACAAAGTCAAGGCCATCGTCAACCTAGTGCCTCCCACAAATCTTGAGTTACGCGGTTTACCAGGTAGAGTGCAATTCATTCGAAGGTTTATAGTAAGGCTGACCAACAAGTTACACCTCATGCAACATCTTCTAAAGAAGGGGGTTGACTTCGAGTGGACAGCCCAATTCCAACAAGCCTTCGACAACCTGAAGAAGGAGCTCTTGCACCTCCCAACGGTGCACTCGCCACAAAGGGACAAGCCTTTCTTCATATACCTTACCACCTCCAATGCGTCCATAGCCTCACTGCTATGTCAGAAGCAGGGCGATAGTTCTGAGATACTGGTGTATTACCTGAGCCACGCACTAATAGCATACAAGGAAAAATACAACGAGGTGGAGAGGAACTGCCTAGCCTTAGTGTTCGCACTAAAAAAGTGGCAGCATTACCTATTCCGCAGCACAACCAACATCATTTTCAAAAGCAACATACTCCGAGCTATCATCGACAACCTATACGAAAGTAGCAGGATAGCCTGATGGAAAGCAATAACCGCGAAGTTCGACCTATGTTATGTAAGTTAATTGTCGACAAAGGGCCAAGCCATAGCAACCCAACTTGCGGCCTCGCCAGTCGACGACCAGGCAACCATAGATCCTAAGTTCCCAGACGAATATGTTAGCAATGTCGCCACTATCCAGTTGCATTTCGAGGCAACCTTACACTTCAACGGTGCCTCAACCATGTGAGGAGGTAGCGCCGCTACCACAATCACATTCCCCTCTAGGGAAATGTACCCATCCACTTATCATTTTATGTTCCCTTGTACCAACAACATGGCAGAGTATGAGGGGCTACTCAGGGGCCTCTTAACTACCCGTGCACTACATGTACAACACCTGGTGATTTGGGGAGATTCACGACTAGTCGTGAATCAAATTACCGAAGTCTACACCTGCAAGGTTATGCACTTGCAACCCTACTATGACCTAGCAAAAATCCTACTGAAGCAATTCGTCACCACTGTTGTGCAACATGTGCCATGCAATGAGAACACCGTAGCAGATGCCTTAGCTATCCTCATGTTAAAAATCTCATCGTATTCCTTGGAAAACCTACCAATTGCGATCATAGAATGCACAGAGCCTATCACTCAGGTGGAACACATGGTCTTTGTCGATGCTGTGGACACCCCGGAGCGGTATGACAACATTAAAGCTTATTTATAGCATGGCAAACCCCCAGGTGGATTGACATTAGCTCAAAGAGATGCAATCCGCAAACGTGCTCGGCAATACATGCTCATGGAAAATGATGTCTTGTCCCGACGATCCTACGATGGGATATTGCTGGCATTCGTGGGTGGTAAGCAGGCACAAAAGGTAGTTAATGAGGTTCATGAAGGGTTGTGCAATGGACACATAGCACCCAGGGCTATGGCTATGAAAATTAGATGCCTAGGGTACTATTGGCCCTACATGGAGCATGACTGCCTATCAAAAGTCAAGACATGTGACACATGCCAGAGATATGCAAATCTCCTACATATAGCACCTACAGATCTGCACCCAACATAAATTACGTGGCCCTTCCAACGATGGGGACTAGACCTCATAGGGCCTATCATGCCTAAGACCTACGCAGGGCATAGCTTCATTATCACTACCACAGAGTATTTTACTAAGTGGGTGGAAGCTATTCCCATGATGAAAAGTGACATCTCAACAAATCTGCCATTTCATCCTCAATAACATCGTAACTAGGTTTGGGCTTTCGATGACTATTGTGACCAACAATGGACCACAGTTCAGCAGTATGGAAACCCAAACCTTCTGTAGCAATCTAGGCATTAAACAATCATTTTCTTTCCCTTATTATCTGTAGGCGAACAGACAAGTGGAGGCTACAAATAAGTCCATCATCAACTTATTGAAGAGGATGCTTAGTAATAGCAAGAGGCGGTGGCACGAGCAAATACTCTACATCCTTTGGGCCTACTGAACGACTTGCAGAACTGTGATGAGTAAGACCCCTTACAGTCTCGTTTACGGATCTGAAGCTGTATTTCCTCTTAAGTTGCAGGTACCTCACTTCGGATGATCCTGTCCAATGTCGTGAGCAAGGCCTAGAACAATGAATCACGAACCATCGATCTTGACTCAATGGAGGAGGAACGCGTGCAGACTCTGAGATGAATTGAGCACTACCAGAATAAACAACAGTAGAAGCACCGTGCACATCTACATCGATGGCCAGTACAGAAGGGAGACCTCATCCTCAAGATCGTCCATGAGCACGTAAGTAAGTTCTCAGCCAACTGGGAAGATCCTTATGTGGTCACTAAAGCCTTCGAAAATGGAGCCTTCAAGCTAGCAGACATGGATGGCAATGAGTTCGCTAACCTGGTGAACCACATGTACCTCAAGCTGTACTACATCTAAAGTGCAACGGCAACAACAAGCACCGTCCACTACAATGATAAACTGGCAGTCACACCAGGTAGTTTCTGCAATGAAGATAAACTAGCAGCACCAAGCAACATCCACCACGATGTTAAACTAGCAGCAACCATCCACCACGACGTAAAACTGGCACTGTTAGTCCACTATGACTATAATTTGGCATTGCACGTTTGCTACAATGTAAAATTGGCATGTATGGTCTGTTGGGACCTTCAACCAGCATAGCGGTCCGCTGGGACCTTAAACCAGCACACGGTCTCCCGAGACCTTAAACTGGGTTCGCGTCGTGCCCTCAACATGCACCACCACTAGATACACGTCAAACAAAGGGGCATGATACCGACGTGTGGGTGGGACTTCGTAGCTCCAGGACACAGTTCTCAATGTAAGGAGAACACGGTCAGGGGCATACACACTGCCACCCTTGGTGTCATGCTAACCCTTCAAAGACATCGTAGGATTTCATATGAGCCCTTCGAACCTATCGTCGTGATGGACCACTACCGTGATGGTAGTTCCTGGGCTTGTTCCTATTTCTAAGGTGCTAACAGTATTGTGGCCTAGCCACAATATTGTTTCTCTTTAGTTCCCTTCCAAGGTTTCAGCTCGCACAATGTTCAACTATGTGGTAGCTAATCTCATAGCTAAACTGAGCACGCATTCCTTTGGTGTGGATTCCAATGCATCTGCATACCTGGTGCCTTAGGGACTAGCTCCCCCATGACCGGCACTGCCAGGACTGCTGCTGGCCTCCCTGATTTGGGCATCTCACACCAGCAATGGTGCCCAAAAGTAACAACAATGCCATCAGCTAGCAAGACCTCATCCCCATAGACGCATCCTGCTACAGCAGCAAAGGCTATAACGTCACGAAGAGAGCACCTCAACTAACATGGTTGTTTGAGAGTGCAAATTCTAGCATGTGCATAACATAGCTCGTTGTGTGGAAGGCTACAGTAGGCAAGTCAGAACCCTCCATGGATGTAACGCAACTCATCCTGTGCAGGGGACACCTGCCTACAAGAGGTTGAAGAACAGCACTAGCCAAAGATGAAAACACAAACAAGCCCCTCAGAGCACTTCAACAAGGGACTCAGCTAAACATCATCTTTGCTCTCTGCCGTAACCTCTACAAAACCAATGCAACACTCTCAAGCATGGCCAAGCAATGTCCCAGCACTCACTAAGTGACAACCTTAGCATTTCGCCTACTGCGGTGTTTCGTATTCTTTGCCGACGTCCATCGAGCTTGTTCTCCAGACATCGACAAAGAGGGGCCAATGAAACATCCTAAAAAATGTGGGGTCATCCTTGCTTCACTAGGATCTTGCAGTCTACACAGCACGATGGCAGTTCATCGAGAGAAGAATGTTCTGAGTCCAGGTCAACAAGTTTGGAAAATTTTCTACTTTGATCATGGATAGGTTCTGTACCATACTACCTGCCCACCAAAGTAGCCTAAACACCTGGTAGCCTACTCAGCAATAGTGTGCAGAATCGGTGGTAGCATCCTGGATGCGTAAGAAACAGTTTGGCAAGTTTTCTAAAGTCACGAAGCCTGCTACACTATGTAGCGTAGCAAGCTTCAGAAAATGATGGCAAAATGAAGTGCTACGCTACGCGATGTCACACAGTGTAGCATGGTAATGACTTCACTGCCCACTCCCCTTGCCCAATTTCGAGTTCTGTAGTGATGTCCTTTTTCGTCAGGAAGTGACGGACCATGTCTGCTGCTACACTGCACTAAGCTACATGGCGTAGCAAGGCATAGCAATCTTGCGGAAGAGATAGAAGGTAGTTCAAAAGATGAAGTCAACGTAGTTCGCAAGACTTGCATCGCGGGAGAAAGTTTGCAAATCGACAAAACTCTTGTGACTAAGGCAAGTTGCTATGCTACGCTACGTAGCATAGCAAGCATGTAACAGACAGCAGAACGCGTGACAAGGTGCTACACTAGGCCAAGCAGGCTACATCACAAAGCATAGCGAGGCATATAGGTGGTTGTGAGACATCAATGCACTCCATCTAATCAAACCATTGGCACATGCCTCTAGACATTGATGACGCGATTACGGCATAGTAAGATCACAGTTATTACATGGCAGGATCGCATCATAATGGTCTGGTAAGCCTAAAGGTCACAGATGGCTCGAGTAGCGACAGCAAGATGACACAAGCCTGCAGCATGTAGCATTCAAACTACCCCTTTTTGCTTATCTTTAGCCCTATAAATATCCTGGCAAACAGCATATAACAGGTCCACAATTTTTGCTAAAAGACCCGCAATTTGGAAAACTCAGCGATTTGTAAAGTTGGCAATTTCAAAAGAGTTCACATCTTTTTGGAAGCGAATAGCTTCCAAGTAGTGGGAAATTTGAAGTTTTGAAACAAATATTTTCCCTCTCATCGGCATTGTAACAATCAAATTCATCTATCTAACACTGTAAACAGAGAGTCTCTCTCAGATGGCATAAGGTCCCCATCTCTGTTCTACCACCTTGGTAGAACCTTGCATTGTTTCTACATGAAGTTCACGTCCAAGCGTATAGCTCTTTCTTATTTTCGGCATGCCTCGGTTACTCTCAGGATCTCTGCACTCCATCATGCTGTGTAGCCAATTGTATCCACCCTGACTGGACGAATTTGTAGCTTTGGAGCGATGCATGTTTCTAACCATACTTTACTTTACCTCTCATTTACTGTCTAGTTTTCTTGCATTAGTTTCTATCTTATTTACCTTTAAGAATTATTTCGTATTACTACCACATTTCCGTTTTATTCACCTTTAAGCATTATTTCGCATTACTATCGCATTTTTACAGTTTCTCCCCTGCTTCATTTATCCTTAAGCATTATCTCGAATTTCGCATTATTTATGTTGCAAAAAGCTATATCGACGCCGATGTAAGTCCCTGTCTGGTCGACCAGACCATTCAAGGCACCCCATATCTGCACACACCTAGCACCACCCTCCCGCGGATACGAGGTTGGAACTATTGCATCCGCCGACCCCCAGCGTTGTTCCAGCCGTCGACGTTTTTAGTCGCTACAACCAGCATGCTTGCACAACTTCCTGATGAGACAAGGAAAGGGCAACACAAAATTCCTTATCCTGCATTCTTCGAACCATCTTAAGATCTCCATGATATATATATGGGGTAGGTTAGCATTAACCTTTCCCATAAATATCACACTTCCTCTTGCTACATATGCTAAAATCCTATTTAATCCTTTTGTGGGGAAGATGTGCTAAGTACCAATCTTGAAGTAGATTTTCTCTTCCAACATTAATTCTTCATATATCTTATCTTCCTTACCATATGCCCTGTCCAACCAAACCTTTCATGCAGCTGTGTCAGAGCGAGTGGATAGGTGAGCAAATTTTGACCCCGTATTCGGAAGGTTTAACATTTTTGAAATGGCCTTGGTGGAAGAATCAACAAACACACCACCAATATCAACCATGGTGCCTTCTTCTTTATTGTGCCAAAATTGGTATGTTTCTCCTAAGTACTAGGCACCGCTTTTGGAGAGGATAGGCCATAATGGGGACCCTTTGAGTTGGTCCCTAACAGCCTCAGGAGAAAACTTCGTGAAGGGTCTGAAGTTCAATTCCACGATCACTGCAGCTAATGTGGACCTTTCACGGATGGCTTGAACACACTTTGGGGACAACATGACGTGTTGTCCCTATTCAGGTGTTGTAGCAAATCCACCTTTTGCTTGTCCCAATTGTATAGTAGCAAGAGTCTCTTAATGGATACTGAAGGAATGCACCCCTACTCTAGATGTTGTTCAGTAGATGCTTGTCCTCTACCTCTCCTGGGTCACTTAGACACACCTTGAGAGGGACCTTCTTGTTTTCCACACTTTGGGGTCATCTGCAATCACACAAGGCCAATCATTAGTAAGGTTGCTTACCAAAGTTAAGTTATACCTTACTCCTTACCTTAATGAATTCATTTTTTATTCCATGTGATTTAAAGTTAGAAATTTTTATGGAAATATACCCAAAATTTTTTAATATTTGGCCCACTTTGCTTAGGTGGCTTCAAAGTTTAATTTCCCAGTATAAATGAGGAGATGAAATTGTTTTTGGCACATGCCTATTAGTTTTATATGTAATTACCCTTGATAGTGTCCTTCAGGTAATGAAAAATTTTGAAAAATTTACACACAGTTCAACATGTACCCCTCCCCCATGACTAAGCTGAACACTCTAGGTTCAAGTAGGTATAGATGAAATGAAAATTGGAGGGCTAGCGAGCGAGTTATGGTTGGACAATCAAGAGGTGCGCAAGTCACAAGTCATAAAATAAAATTTGAAAAATTCCCTCACGTGAACAGTTGGAAATGATGTTGACATTCGCAGGGGGGTCCATATATATAGATTTTAAGGATGCGATATCATGTACCCGATAGCAAAAACCCGATATCGCGACGGACTTGATATCACAGCCTATCGAAAATAGGGTACTTGGAAAAATGGATAACTTTTGGAAATTCTTTGGTATAAACGAAGGATGTTAAGTTAATGTAAAGGGTCCAAGGTAAGAATGATCAGGCTGGAAGACATAAAAAGGATAGTGACATAAAATCTGGTAATGAAAATCATGAAGAGTATGAGGAAAAAGGACATGTGTTTGTACATAGGAATGTTTGATCGACTAGGATGATAAGGGAAAGAAGAATGTTCATAATACTTGGAGGGTATAAGATGATGTGTGGGAGGTGTGTTATGAGTGCAAATTACAAAAGTCATGCAAGTGGATCCTTCCCAAAGTAAGTTTCAACCTATAATGCCCTTGTGTAACCACACCTTTAAATGTTCGTAGGTATTAGAAGGGTTAAATGTAATCCACATCGATTTCACAAAACACACAGATGTAGATATCACTGCGATGAGATATGAATCCCATGCTACCCAAGTCATGATTCATAATTACATGAACAACAAGGTGAGGTGAATCATAGAAGGGATTGTAGAGATTGGGACATGACGTAACTGACTCAAGACACAATGAATCATATGTGTAAGGCATGATTAGTGTGTCATTAGCCCATCACTCCAAAATGAAGACCAAGTCCATTCCTCTAATCAATAACATTACATTATGTCATCCCAATGATAGACAACCATGAGAGCATCATGTCAGTAAGGCATACGATCACTTGGCATTTCGTTCAAGGAAGGAGTGATTTTGCTTTGTAGCACTCATTTTTTTTAATGAAGTATTTCTTAATCCAGAGAAGTCACCTACCTTCAGGCATGGATGCATGTCTTTCCAATGGGATCCCCTAGTATAGCATTATTTTTTTCTAGTTGAGTGTCTTTTGATTACTCTTACTCCCATTTTTTATTAGATCTACAAGGATCTTAGTACAACCATTCTCCATGATAACTCCAACAAATGTTACCAAAGAGAATCCACAAGTTCCCTTGATGTCACATCCTAACCATTCCCTCTTGGTCCATCCTTCTTCATTCTGGATACAATAACACAAAATTACTTTAAGTTGTAATGATTAGGAATATCATTGTACCCAAGGCAGAACCCCTTATTAATAGAATGGGTGGGTGGATGTTATTGTCTTGTTGTCCACATAATGAGTCACTTGAGACTTGATAGCATAAAGAAACACCTCAACCAACAGTTCACATGAGTGTTTTATTCCTGGATGAGATTACTCATAAAAAGGTAAAAAGATAAAAATACAAAAAGGAAAAAAGATCAAACAATAAGTTGAAAAGTGAAAAACTGAAAAAAAAAATTAAAATTAAAGAAAATGAAAAATATTTATTAATCCTTCTTGTTATTAGAATGGGGGATTTCTGCCATAAATAAATGGTTGAAGGAGGTGTAGAAGGAGGTGAAGGAGGTGTAGGATGAGAATGTTGAAATGGAGGAGAAGTATAATGTACATAAGGTGGTGGTCTTGTTGGAGAGGATATGGGTTGATAGTATTGAGGAGAATAATAATAATGTGGCAAGATAGAAAATGTTGACCCAATTGGGGAAATAGGATGTTGAACTTGATAAGCACTTAGGTTCAAATGGTATGAAGGGTGTAATTAGTTTGGGGGTGGCCTACCCCATGACTGGGATTGTTACCACTATGATTGAACACAATATCTCTATACAAACTCTGGATGTAGCACTCTTCCCCAATGCTCCTGTAAATGTGACAAGATTGGACATTGGCCCTTGGCGTGATCGTACAGGCAAATGTTACATTGATATGTATGATTGGCAATTGAGCTCTTATTTTTTTCAACCCTTCTTTCTGATTGTCTAAGGATATTTTTTTCTACTTCTTGGTTTGTCATGAATCTACCTCCAATAATGTTAGCATATTCTTTGCATTTTTTATGCATCCATTCCATCATCTTATTGATCTTTGCCTCAATTTCATCCAATGATTATAGTGTTGGCAAAGATGGTTCCACCTCCCTGAGGTGAGTTGATTTATCCTCTTTCAGATTATGGACCTTTGTTGATGTGAGATTTTGGTCCCGTTGACATTTTTCAACATTCTCCCATCTAGCCATTTCTCCTTCTTCTTTTGCTACCCACTTGATAAGCTATTGGAGTTGGTGGATTCGTAGCTTGTATAGTTGACCTTGTATAGTTCTCCCTAGGGTTTCCCTTGTTTCATTATGAAGCCCATCTATGATATGGTACATTAGCCTTTCCTTGGAGAACCCATGGCCTAGGCAGTTATTTAACAGTGCATAATATCTTTCTAAGGTTATGTCCAAGGGTTCATGTTCTGCTTGTTTCCACTCTTAGATTTGTCTCCTCAAGGCTGACACTCTCGCATAGGTTTGATATCTTTCATTAAATAGTTCTACCATTGTTGGCCAACATCAAATTGATTTTGGTTTTAAGGACCTATACCATACTTTTTTGTGGCCAACGAGTCTCATAGGAAAGAGCTTAAGTTTTTTCCATCCATTATCAATGTTATTCCATGCATAGGCATCATAGAAGGCTCATAAATTTTATTGCATATCTAATTCATAGCCTCTTGAGAACTTGGGAAAGTTGTTTAAGTCAATCCTGGGTAGACGTCTTTCCTTGTGATGCCTATGGGATATTTGAATAACCTCTTGTATTTCTGTTAGGCTTGTAGTGGCCAGTAGGGGTTCATCATCACTAGGTAGGTTATGCATTCGTGAGTTGGAATGATGTTGTCTTCATTTATGTTTATAGGAAACCCCTACATCAGATTGGGTACTCCAAACTAAGGCTTCATCATTGTATAATTCGTTGGTTCTCCAATGAATTTCCTTACTAGTTGTTGCATTATCATAGTCTTGTGAGAGAGACATGGTTGTAAATTTGTGTGTGATTTAATTGCAATTATTATTATTATTATTTTATGAAAGATGTATGATTAATACTTTGTTACAACGATTTTGTATGATGTAACTAATCTAAATAACTAACACCATCCCCGGCAATGGTGCTAATGATGAGTGGCGAGGTATCCCTACACTCAACCATACGAATATGAGTGGTTCATGCACGATTCAGTCAAACTCCATAGACGGGCTAGTTGTGGTATCTAGATAGTTACTCATTAATCATAGTTCATTGTCTTTCCACTTGGACTAGTATTTTCTTTGTCACATATGGTTTAGTCTAGAGTGAGTTGTATGATGTGTTCCTAAACTAATGTTGCTCCTAGAGACAATGGAAAGTAATCTTTAATTAAGCAAGGAGGAAAGGGGAGAGAGAGTTAAACTAATAGGAGATAGGGACAGAGAATCTAAGCTAGCCTAAGTGTGATGAGCATCCATTCCTTAATCATCCATACACACCTCAAACCTCGTGCACAACTACCACTAGGATTACCAAGCACATGGCCCAAGTACACTACTAGGATACCAAGTAGTCACATGTAGATGCTTGTGATTAAGTCGTACTCATTCCATGTTTAATAACAATTAAAATTAAGTAATTAAACTAGTTGAATGCTACAATGATGAAGTAATCTCGATCTTTATTTCTAGTCATGTATGTGTCCGAGTACGTCACACTCAAATAAAGGATGCCATACAATTACAATCATCACACTACGGGCATGCACTAGGAGAAAGGGTTGAGAGGAACTAAAAAATGAACTAACTTCTATCTACTGACTAAAAAACTAACTATTTCAAAATTAACTCCTCTTGTGCATCTACATGTGTATTTATAGGCTCACATAAGATTCACGATATCATGTATTCGATATCGTTATTTGGGCTCTGATATCACATACCTGATATTGTGGATCCGATATCAGGGATCTAATATTGTAGCCTAATGAATCATGATTCATCAACTAGATTTTGAATTTGGCTTCAAGAAATATTAGAGAAATAATTCAACCAAAAAATAAAGATTCCTTGGATCTTAGAGAAGCACCTAGTACACTTAAGTATGTTTTCCTAGATAATAATAAACCATTAATAATAAATTCCCAACTTACTAATGAGCAAGAAAGAAAATTATTAGAAGTTATATGTAGAAAATATAAGCCATTTGCATGGAGTTATGAGGACCTTCACCAAGGAATATCACCCAAAATTTACCAACATCATATCTATCTAGAGGACAATGTAAAACGAGTAAGAATTCCTCCAAGATGAATTAATCCAACCTTAAAACAAATTGTTAAGGATGAAATTTCAAAACTTAAAAAAAAGGAATAATTTTTCCAATAACTGATAGTGAATGGATAAGCCCCATTACTGCAGTACCAAGAAAGGATGGAAAATGGAGATTTTTTGTAGATTATAGAAAGTTAAACCAAAATACAAAGAAAGAACATTATCCATTACCATACATAGATCAAATTATGGAAAAATTAGGACATGAATATTATTGCTTTTTGTATGGATTTAGTGATTTAAATCAAGTAGCTATTGCCCCTAAAGACCAATATAAAACAACCTTTACATGTTATTATGAACATTTTTCTTATAAATGTATGTCTTTTGGCCTTTATAATGCACTAGCTACTTTCCAAACAGCCATGATCTCAATATTTTTTGATATGTCAAAATATTATGTTGAAGTTTTTATGGATAATTTTTCAGTCTATGGGAATACTTATGAAGAAAATTTACAACATCTCGAACATGTCTTCAAGTGAGGTATTGATAAAAATTTAAAACTAAGCTAGGAAAAGAGTCACTTGATGGTTACAAGTGGCATAGTGTTAGGACATGTTATTTCTAAATATGAGATAAGGATGGATGATGAGAAAATAAGAGTCATATCTACACTTCCAAATCCAACTAATTTAAAGACTTTTCAATCTTTTCTAGGACATGCTGGATATTATAGAAGGTTTATGATGAATCATGGTTTTTCAGGTGCTGATATCAAACCCTTGTTATCTAATGAGCCCTGATATTGGACCCCCGATATCGAACCCTCGATATTAGGTACACGGTATCGAGTCCTAGCTAGCGATATCAAATACACGATATCATGGTTCCTGTGTGAGCCTATAAATACACAATTGGGCACATAGGAAAGTCATAGGAAACGTTAGTATTAGAGTAGAGTCTTTTTGTCATTTATTCCTCTCAACTCTTTCCCCCCAGTGTATGCCTACAGTGTGATGATTGTAATTGTATGGAACCTTTATTCGAGTGTGACGTACTTGAATGTACTTCATCATTGCAGCATTCACTTAGTTTTAACTATTATTTATTACTTTCTCACTTAATATCTCTTTGCCTTCCTCTCCTATCCCTGTTCTCAAGCACAGAATGAGTACGACTTAATCATGAGCATTTAAGTGTGACTACTTGGTATCCTAGTAGTGTACCTAGGACATGTGCTTGGTAATCCCAGTAGTAGTACACAAGGTCCAAGATGTGTATGGATGATTAAGAGATGGATGCTCATCGCACTTAGGCTAGCTTAGACTCTCTTCACCCTTTCCCTCTTAGCTTAAAACAAAGTTATTTTCCATTATCCCTGTGAGTAGCATAGTGATAGGAAATACATCACACACCTCACTCTAGACTAAACCATACATGACAAAGCAAATACTAGTCTAGGTGGGAAGACAATGAACTGCGATCAATGAGTAACTATCTAAATATGACAACTATTCTATCTGTGATGTTTGATCGGATCATGGGTGAATGCTCGTATTCGTATGGTTGAGTGTAAGGGTACCTTGCCACTCATCATTGGTGCTATTACCAGGGACTTTGTTATTTGTGCACTAATTAGAACTTAGGAAATCTTTCTCATTGTTGGAATGAACCCTTAGGATTGGTTATTTTACAATTATTGAAAAGAAGAATATTGCACACTGAATAGACAATCATGTCTCCTTCTTCTTACGAAAGTGCTTCACCATCTAGATTCAATACAGGGCACAATCAAAGGCGTAGTACACGTGATGATGATCTATCAACACCCCAACAGTTCTGTGTGGTATATGTTCATCCCTCTGAATATGTACCAAACTTTACCTTTATCCTCCATCAAGATGAACAACTACATTGGAGAGATTTAGAAGGTAACATAGTGTTACCTCCTAATTGCTCAATCCCAAACATGCTTCTTTATGCTCTCACACGAATTGATATGCAACACTTACAGGAAAAATACGTTCTGCATGAACATGACTCAAGAGAGTATTGACCCACGAAGGCACAATGTTAAAGGAACTTACAATAGAAGAGACATCACAAGTCTATGAAGGTTAAGTGGTCCCAGGATGTCCCACATGTCTTAAGTGAGAATGAGGGTGGTGAACCTGCCTCGGGAAGGTTTCCACGAAATGATGTTCCTCCCATTGACTTTGGTCAAGGGGTTGTGTATTAGAACCTTCATTCAACCATCCATAACCTAGGTTTTAATACCAACAAACACAAAGGGTCCAAAAAAAACACAAAAGCATAATAAAGATGGACATTCTGATCATAATCATGAGTGAGGCAATGACCACCGAAGAGAAGGTAGCAGGCACCATCATGGTGATATCCCTCCTTCCTCTTCACCTTCATCATCTTCTTCACCCTCTCCTTTAGGATTTGGACATAGTCATAAGGGAAAAGACCATGAGGATAATAGTATGCGAAACAGAGATCACAAACGAACTAGACAAGAAAGGGGACAAGGGAACTCTAGGAAAACTCATCATGAAGAAGGGAAAGTAGGGAACCACATAGGCATCATAGACACCATAGACAATACAATCATGATGAACCCCTAGTTGCCACCCGAAGTATGCTAGACATCACTAAGGCCATTATAATCCCAACAAGGCACCGAAAAGATAGTAGGATCAAGAGACTAGATATGAACAATATCCCACGATTTGAAGGGGGATACAACGCTGATCCTCAAAATCATCTACAAGCATTTAATGATGCATGTGCCTTACAAAATATAGAAAATGAATGGAAAAAACTCAATTTGTTTCCATGGACACTAGTTAAAGAAGAAAAAGGCTAGTACCAGTCCTTAAAACAAGAATCCATTCATAGGTGGAGTACCATGCTAGAATTGTTCAATGATAAGTACCAAATGTACTCTTGAGTGTCCAACTTGCGCAAGCAAATCAAAGGATGGAAACAAGGAGGACATGAACCCTTTGATGCTACCATGGGCTGATATTATTCATTGCTACATCGTTGCCTAGGCCATGGTTACTCATAGAGGGAACAAGGAAGACTATCTGAGCTTAGATGGGCTTAGGCATGAAACACGAAGAACCCTCTGGACTTATGCCCAAGGAAGTCTATCTGAGCTTAGGGCCCATCAAGTTCAAGGATTTTTGGAGCAATTTGCTAAAGAGGAAGGTGAGCTAAGGAAAAGAGAGAGTGTAGAGGAATATAATAGAGATACTTCCCTTCAAAAGAAGGGAGTTAGATTTTGTGAGGATGAAGAAGAGTCACCACTTGAAGAGATGATGAATAGCAAAACTTTGTCCATTCAAAAACTTGCATCAGAAGTATTGACAAAGGTGGACCAAATGTGGGACTCACTAGATGATAGATTTCAAACAGTTCTCAAAATAGTAGAGGAGTCGAGAGAGCAAGGTAGTGAATAGAAAAAGAAAAGAAAAAGAGAAGCAGAATATGCACATAATAAGGGTAAGGGAAAAGTTTTCATCATCGAAGAGGTTGTGGATTCAGATACAAACAATGATGGTGGATGTGAGATATGCCAATATGACCATTCTAAGAAATGTTACCCTATAATCTCACATCTACAAGAGTCTGGGGTGTATGCACTCAACCCACAATTAAACAAAAGGAAAACACCTTAAAGGTTACCTTATCCTCAAGGTAACCCAAGGTAGTTCCACCAACCCTTGACATATTATCCAAGTGGAACTCCACCACAACCAATCAGGTAGTATCATTAGTGGAAATACCCACAATCATGTCAAATGCCACCACCATGGCAACAATGTCCTTACCGTCAACCTAACTTGTATGGATATTATGTGCAGTAATCGATCTCTCCACATGACTCTAATAGTCACGTTACTCCTCAACCTTACTACCAGGCCCATGAGTACTATAGAACTCCTTCTCCTAGGGGTTTTATTCCACAAAAATACTATCCTTCTCATCTAGCTGCATTGCTTCCACCCATATCTCCATTACCACCTACTCCAGCTATGTAGGGTGAGCTCCCTGCCTAGCCGCAGCAACGTAACGTTACGAGGGCTGTTAACTCTCAATCTACTATTGGTTCTGACAACCACATAAAGAAAATACATTTCTTTAGAACCAATATTCCAACTAAGTCCTTGCAATCACAAGCTGCTAATTCTTTAAACACCTTACCATCACTTGAAACTTTGAAACTCCCTTCAACCCAAAAACTGTGCTCAACACATATGGTCATGTTAACTCATGTTGTTACAAATTGGATAAAGGCTGGCCATCTTCCTAGGAAATTCTCTAATCTTGGGAGTCCTCTTATATTTTACAAATTGTTGGGAATGAACTTTGCAAAGCTCTTTTGGATTCAAGTTTTGGTATCAACCTTATCTCCCAAGAAATGTACAAGGCCTGGAACTTGCCTCCACTTAAAAAGAGTAAGATTCATCTAGAGCTGGTTGACCAGTTCATCACTATCCCATTAGGACTAATGGAGGACATCATTACCACTATTTGTGGATGGTCATATCGAACTGACTTCCTAGTGATTCAGGTCAACAACGGTAAGGGGGACTTCCCAATCATAATGGAAAGAGCATGGCTAAGAATAATTGATGCACACCTAGGAATCCATGATCTTTCCTTGGAAATATCAAAGGAAAATACATTTGGAAAGATAGAGAAGAAGAAAGTTCCATGCATCGCATACAGTGACATAGGATGTAATTGCGTGCAGAAGTCCTAGTTTGTACAATGTTTAACATTGCTTGCATGCAACCAGTGTGCACAAGTAAACAACATACAAAGATGCTTGTATGCGGTAGACACAAGATAGGAAGACACCCAGTGGCTAATAGCTAACCAAGAGAGCAAATCAATTATATGCATGGAACCAACTAAGGATTTGACTTACACTTACATCGATAGCATAGATACATTAGAGCAAGCCCATTTCCAAGTTCCAAGTCCTAACATTGAAAATATCAACTGGGGGAAGTTATAAATCCCTGATAAGTTTAAATAGAAGCCCCTTGAGTTAAAATTGTTGCCCACTGGTATGGAATACACGTTTCTCAATAATGGAAAATCGGTAATCATTAACGTGAAGCTAGCACCTCAACTAAAGGAAAGACTACTGGAAATGATAAAAAATGGTCAAAATCCTTTGCTTGTTCATATCATGAATTAACTAGAATAGAACCTAGGATATGACAACATACAATTTACACTGACCCCTCCATGAAGCCTTGACAACAACCGTAGAGACAATTGAACCCAAAGCTTAAGCAAGTGGTAAAGGAAGAAATTGAACAACTTCTAAAAGCTAGGTTCATTTACCCCATTGCTAACAGTGAATGGGTCAATCCCTTAGTCATTATGCCTAATAAGGGAGGTAAATGAAGGGTGTGTATAGACTTCAGGCTACTAAACATGGCAACATTTAAAGACCACTTTTCATTGCCATTCATTGACCAAGTCTTAGACATCATTGTAGGGCATTGCTACTCTAGTTTTCTAGATGAGTACAGTGGATACAACCAAATTTAAATAGCCCTAGAAGACCAAGCCAAGACTACATTTACAAGTCCTTGGGGAACATTTGCATACAAATAGATGCCATTTGGCTTGTGCAATACCCCTGCAACATTTCAATGATTAGTTCTAACCATATTCCAATAGTAGATAGGAAATGGTATGGAGGTCTTCATGGATAACTTCTCCACCTACAGAGTGAACTTTGATCCAGCCTTGGACCGATTAGAGCAAATACTAAAATGATGTGTAGCAACCAACTTAAGGCTCAACTAGCAAAAAATCCATTTAATGGTCTAAGAAGGCATCGTATTAGGACATACTATTTCGTAAACAGGGATAGAGGTAGACCCCGAAAAGATCAAAGTTATCCAAGGAATTACCCATCAACCTGAAACTGTAAAAGATATTTAATCATTCCTTGGACACATTGGCTATTATCGAAGATTCATTGAAAACTTTTCAAAGGTTTCAAAACCATTGGTGGAACTAACAAAAAAGAACGTACCTTTCGAATGGACCAGAGAATGCGAACTAGCTTTTCAAACATTAAAATAGAAGCTCAGAGAAACACCTATTCTACAAGCTCCTGACTGGTCCAGACCATTTCACATAATGACTAATGCATCAAACTATGCTTTAGGAGTTGTACTTACATAGTTAAATGATCAAAAACATCCTTATTATATCCATTGTGCAAGTAGGAGTATTGCTGGTGCACAACTTAACTACACTACAATAGAGAAGGAATTAATGGTTGTAGTGTTTGCACTAAATAAGTTTAGGCACTATGTATCAGGCTATAAGGTATTTGTACACATAGATCATAGTGCAATTCGATTCTTGCTGAATAAACCAATGATAAGCCATCACATCATATGATGGTTTGTAATCTTACAAGAGTTCGATCTTACAATGATTGATCGTAAAGGCACCAA
Organism: Gnetum montanum; assembly: GCA_015680685.1. NCBI lineage: Eukaryota > Viridiplantae > Streptophyta > Gnetopsida > Gnetales > Gnetaceae > Gnetum > Gnetum montanum. The sequence continues at coordinate 246,033 of MNCI01037235.1, read as the reverse complement.
GAACATTATTGCTAATCATTTATCTCAGTTAAGATGGGATAACAAAGAGGATGAATATCTACTTTCTGATGAACTCCTCTTTGCAGGTGTAATAACTAATCAATTGACCATAGAGAAAAATTGGTATAGTAGTATTCTCACCTATCTCCTTACACAAAAAATACCACAAGGATTAGATGTTAAAAAGAAACAACAGTTTCTTCACTAAGCCAAGTATTTTATGGAAATTAATGAACAACTTTATGAAGTATGTCCCCATGGCTTGGTCTGATGGTGCATTCTCGATATAGATCAACTATGAGTTCTCCAAGATGCTCATGAGGGTCCTTGTGGGGGTCATTATGCTAGGAGACGAATAGCCATTAAAATCCTGCTTGCAAGATATTATTGGCCTACATTGTTTCGGGATGCGCATCAATTCATCCAATCTTGTGAGCATTGTCAATGTGATGGGGGAATGACTACTAGAATGAAGGATCTGCAACAATGGATTCAACCCTTAAAACCCTTTGACATATGGGGAATTGATTTTATGGGGCCCATTACACCAATGTCCAATGGAAAAGCCTACATCATTGTTGTCATTGACTACTTTACAAAATGGGAAAAAGTAGCCATTGTTACGGATTGTACATCATCTACTGCTGCATGATTTTTTCAACAACAAATTGTAAACAGGTTTGGTATGCCTCATGCATTTATTTCAAATAATGGTACACACTTCACAGGTGTGACTTTTTGAAAATTAATGCAACGCTTAGGGGTTAAGCATAAGTTGACTACACCATATCACCCCCAAGTGAACGGTCAGGCCAAAGTCACCAATACGGAGATTATGAAAATATTGACATGAATGATTAGCAAGTATAGGTGAGATCGAAGAACCAAACTGAATGATGCTCTTTGGGCATACCGCTCTACCTAAAAACTCCCTATAGGCTACTCTCCCTATGAGTTAGTGTACGGTAAACTTCCAACACTTCTTATTCAAGCTTAGCTCCATACACTATCTATGGCATGTGACCTCAACCTTGACCTTGATGTAGCACAAAAAGAATGATTAATAAACCTTAAACTACTAGATGAGAACCGATTAGTCACCCTGTCATCTAATGAATTATACAAGGCCTTTAATAAATGATGTCATAACCTGAGAATTAGAAAAATTAAATATCAACCAAGAGATAAGTTTCTATATTGGAACCCCACACATGTGACACAATGCACTAAATTTCAAACATTGTGGAAAGGACCTTATATTATTCATACAACTTTTCCTTTAGGTGTCATGATGATTTATAAACTTGATAATCTAGATAAGAAATTGCTAATCAACATCCAACAAACCAAACCTTTCCATGAGCCTAGAATAGCCAGTGTCCATACTACCTCTGTTGGTGGACAACCCTACTCTCTATTTCGGATCTCCTCCTTCTAACTCAGTCATGGGAGAGATGGCCACCAATGCTAACCATTCTTGGCCCTCAATTATTTTTGTATTTTTTCACACATTTTTGTTTTACACATTATTCAATTTTACTGATTTTTTATTTTACACCATCATTAACATTTTTACTATTTCTTTGTTTCTTTGCTTGATTTACTTTCATTCATCATATAATAAGTGCTCATGATGGTGGATTGTATTATAATTGGTGTCGGTTGTTAATGTTTAATTTTTACCTTTTATTTTCAATGTTGATTCTAAGATATGGTTCTTTTGATAAAACAAGTAATGAGTCAATGAAGTTCATTCATCCATTTAACTCTATGGTCTCCCTTTTTTTTCGAAGTGTACTATCCCTTTTTTCTAAGTGAAACACCACTAATTTAAACCTAACACTTTGAAACAAGAACAACTCATACTTGAGCTTTCAGAGGAAAACGTTTGAGCTTGTCCTGGGAACTCATGCTAGCTTGCAAATTTTATCACTCACACTATGGTCACGCTGAGGTCACACTGGCAACGTGAGTAGAGCGTGACTAACTCTGACAGCCCCAAAACTGAGTGAGAATGATCTGATTTCCAAGGTGTAAGCCATCCTTGAGGGCCACTAATGCCTACTCCAAGTTCCAACATTCGGGAATTCAAATTTGGAGACAAACTTTTCACATTTCCACACTCATGCTGTTACTCACACTGAGGCCACACTAGCAGCGTGAGTACAGTGTGAGTAACTTTTAGAGCCCAAAAATGAGTCAAAATGATCTTATTTCCAAGATTCAAGTCATCCTTAGGGTTCATTGTTGACTACTATGGGTCCCAGCCTCCAGAATGCCATATTTTAGGTCCAAAATTGCAAGTTTTTGTAGGTCACGCTGCACTCACGCTAGCAGCATGAGTCCAACATGAGCTACCAAAAGTGGCTCAAAACAAGTCACTTTCAAGTTTAGTTTTTGATTTTCAGATCACTCTTGAGATCAACCATAGTTAGGCAATTGCTGCACTTCTAGAATCAAACTTCAAAAATTAAAATCTAGTGGAAAATTTGTCATTTTAGCTCACTGATGCTAAGGTTACATTGGCAACCTGAGTGCATCGTGAGTGTAGCATGAGTGTAGCATGCACACGCTAAGAACATGCTAAGACAAAATCAACTCACGCTAGAAGTTTTAGTCAGGTAAAGATGCCTCAAACAGCCACAGAACCACTCAAATCGACATCCTGTAGTAGTCAAGTCAGAGATCCAGAAGTTTTAAGCGAGCCAAAGTCAATTTCTCTTGTTGTACATTATCATTTCATTGTAAATTTTCATTATTTGTGAGCTTGTCAAGCTCTTACGCTTTGAATTGTATGTGCTTCCATGAGCGTAAGCTAGCTTGAGTAAGTTATCACATGCTATAAGATACAATGCACCTGGTTAAGAACGTAGCTTGCCCACACATGTCCAACTCACACACAGCTATCCATTGAACATGTGTCACTAGATCTATTTTTCTCTCATCTCTAAACTGTTGATTCCACCCATGAATTCTGCACACGAGCCCAGCCAAACCCTATAAATACCCTATCAATTCACATAAACAAGGTTGGAAATTTTGAAGGTTGATGGCTTAAGAAACTTAGACCAGCAATCCTTGGGTGCTTGGGCACACTTGACTCCTAGAATCCAAGCACTTCTGAAACACATCACATCACCCTATGGCTTGGCACTTGACCTACCATCCACACGTGCAGCTACGCTTTGACCGGTGCACATCTTTTCTGAGTAATACAATACAGTTCATTTTTCCAGCCATTATTTTTTTACTCTATTTTACATTCCGTTTATGTTTTGTTTGCAATACTATTTTGTATACGCTCTATTTGCATTTCATACATTACTGTTTACATTTTGTACATCATTAGTTACGATAACCCCAGTGCAATCCATAGTTTATGCTCGAGGAAGTTCTTGGTTGATTTGCATGTAGACCATCCAAGGCATTCTACCTTTGTTTCCTTTTCTAGCTTGCCCTCAACTGAAGGTAGGATCAACTATGTCTGCCTGACGATCTTTCAGTGTTTGTTTTCCCTTCCAGCCTTACACTGATGATTTAGGTCAGTACAATAAACTGGCACTCGAAGGAGGGCCACCTATGAAAATTCTTACGTTAATCAAAACTACAAACCTATGAAACTCTTATGGTAAGCACTTTAACCTCTACAACTCCACTATCAAAACCCAAAAAAAACAAGCTATTTCGTTGACATTCTACCAAGTAATGTTCCAGCACCACCCCCAATCATTCACATTGAGTTTCTCCCACCACTTGCCCAACATGTCAAGCTAGCTTATGCAAGTTCAGCTTGACTTACTCACTCTATCCCCTGAATACCTCACGCTGTCTATTAGCTCATGCTGACTATTAGCCCATGTTTCCTGTCAACTCATGCTACCAACTCACACTACCTATCAGCTCACGTTGTCAACTCACGCTGCCTATCAGCTCATGCTACCAACTCACACTACCTATCAGCTCACGTTGTCAGCTCACGTTGCCTGTCAGCTCACATTATCATTTTCTCACACTCTCAACTTACTAACATTGTCAGTTACTCACAGTTCAAATCATCTAGCCTAGTTTATTCATGCTCACTATGGAATCCTCCCAAATTAATCCAGTGACACTGCCGATCTCTAACTTTGGGGCTGAAACCTCAAACCCTATAACTACTATGGAACCCATAACTGTTATTGAACAGATAAACCCTCAAGGCCCTACATGCTAGTCACTCAGGCTTCAGGGCAAAAACCCTACCTATGCAACTCATACATTAAAATAGTATAACTTCATCTATGTCAAGATCCAAGACAACTTGCCTATCGATCATGTAGAGAGGGAAGCAAAGTGAGACTATGAAATTATTTACAAAGGAGGTCATGAGTTTATCCCCTCATCATTTGATATAATCCCTCTTTCCGAACACCATCATAGACTCATATCCTAGCTTCTCATGGCAAGAAGTCAAGCCTTACAGCCACCTCAAATAGGGCCTCAGGGTGGAGATGAGGAAGATAACTTAACAGCCCAATCTGAACATGGGGATTCATACCATATCATTAGTCCCCATGCCCATACAAACTCATTGTTCCAACCCTTCCTGGAAGAGACCATACTTCCACCTTTATCCATGAATGCTCGACCACCAGCTTCTCTAGGGAAAGTACCCACTTCAATTCCCATCTTCTCTAAGCTCAACATTTAATCTAACATGTCCACTTCCATCATACCTCTACAAATATAGTCCCAACAGCCTCCTCCCTAAACTAATGTAGGGTCGACCTTTCAACCTCAAGTAATTGGGATGCCATCGATTATACCAGCTTCCATGTCCACCCATTACATACCTTAAGTGCAAATCCAGCAAGCATCATTGATCACTTCACAACCTATGGCTAGGCAGTGGGTTCCACCAGCTATTCAGCAAAACCTGTCTACTCACTATAGTGTACCACACCCTGTAGTCTCAGCCCCAAATGTTGTCCCACTGCAGCAAATGATAGTCCAACAATCTCTCTTTCCACAAATGATGCAACAATCGAATCATTATCAACCACCACCAACTCAACCTGTCGATCTACCTACCACCCAAGAGTGGGAAAACACAAAAAAATGATGCACTCATTAGCAGAAGAATTAAAATGCCTCAAAAATGTAAACACCGAGGAAGTCAAGGTACTAGACTTCTATCAAGATGATCCAATCGACCCCTTTCCATCATTAACCTTGCCAAAGGGAGTTTCATTACCCCAAGCAACTAAGTACAATGGAGAGGGAGATCTAAATGCCCACCTAGTAACATTTACAATAGAAATTCTATTGCTTCAGGCATGGCCTCATGTAATTCTGCGTGTGTTTACTATGTCCTTAATGGGAAAATCCTTAGACTGGTGTCAAGCTTTACCCCGTAGCCCCATATCTTCTCTAGAGGATTTGTTGCACTAGTTTGTCACCCATTTCAAGTACAATCTAAAGCCTGAAGCCACATTGGATAGCTTGATTTAGATTTAAAAAGCACCATTAGAGCCAACATAGAAATTTATCCAAAGGTGGAGTGCAGCCTTGAATGAACTTCACAAGCCCATCCCCAAAACATATCTACTTGCCATCCTTAAGGTAGCCGTGAATGACTTTATTAAGTCGAAGATTTATTATTTGAAATCCCGCACATTGAGCCAAGCATTTGTGCAAATTAAAGATATATAAGAGGTGGCACAAACAAGTAATGACCTAGCCTATTCGACCTTTAAGAGCCAACATACAAGGAAAGATAAATCCAAAACAACGGTAGCAACAATGGTCAAGACAACCCAACCTAACCATCCAGGATAAAAGGGAAAACAACTCGCTATCCCAAATGGCTATGAAGGAAACACACCCACACCTACACCCGAAACTTCCTCAAATAAAAACACCAACATGGGTCATGCCCATACATTTGAAAGAAAATACCTCACTCAATATACACCCTTGCCTATGAATCCTTCACAATTTCTTAATCAACTTCTAAAGGCCAGGTTAATCAAACATAAACAAATGTCTCCCGCGGCGTCTTAAAAACATGATCGATTTTGTGAGTTGGCCAAGAACCCAGCCTTAGCAACAACTAATGAACTCCCCATTCCAGGAGGCTTTAGATTGGATAGGTTTTGTGAATATCACCAATGGTGTCATCATGGGACTAATTACTGTTTCACCTTGAAGAAGGATATACAACGCATGATTGAAAGGGGTGAAGTAGTATTCGACGAGGCAAACCTAGTAAGATCCCAAAACCAACCCATGGGAGTCCACAAAGATCCTCTCAATACCAATGATGCACCATATGTGATTAATACTATCCATGTGGAGAATAGATAGGACATCTCGCAAAAACCTTTTGTGATCTACAAGCCTTCAAAAAAAACACCTACCCCAACATCTCCTCAAACCCCTTTCATCATATACACATCCCCTACACAACAAAAACCATTCGTCATCCGCATACCTCCTTCCGTTGTAGTAACAACCACACCATTTGAAAATTGATCCATTCCCTTTATGATCCGGGTGCCAAAACACCCTAACATACAACCCACCTTCGTTCCCTCGCAATCTTTGCAAGAATGTCTTGCCCATAAACTAAGGGAGTGCTTGATAAACCATTTTAGGCTTTAGATTGTACTTGAAAATGGGTGAAAAACTGGTGCAACATATTATCGGCTTCAAGTAGCCCCTAAACCCTGTTCCCATGGGTCTGTCCATTAATGATCCTAGTACGAGTCATCAAAATAAGGATAATATCATGGGTTGCATCTTGAACCCAACATCCTCAGTTACCAACACAAAAATTCCTCCACAAGAAATACGAATGCTAAGTCAAATGGAAAAAATATCTGTAGACAAGGGTGCCCCAAATAGTAAAGGCCTAGCAAGTGTGTTGACCCAGGTCACACAAGCCTTGAAACAAAAGAATACTTCTTTAAGTCTATATGACCTAGTAATAACTTCACCAGTACATCGGGAAGCTCTCGTGCGGATACTGACTTCAATTCCTATTAGTGAGGACCTCCCTGCAGATGAACCATCCATTTATGTAGTATTAGCCCCGCAAACTTAGGAATCAAAGACTACATCCCTAGAATTTAGTACTAAGGACATTAAGCTAGATGAGAAAATAGGAGAAGTCACCATAGCCCCTATGTTCATAATGATACATGTCAATCATTTCAAGATACATAGGATGCATGTCGATGACGGTGCACCAACAAACATAATACCTTTTCTCATCATTGAAAAAATGGGACTTACTGAACAAATACAGCCCATGACAACTTCTTTCCTAAAATCCTTCAGTGTTCCCATGTTGGGATGAAAGGTATGGTTACCTTAGATTTTATAGCAAAGGACCAATTCACTACATCAGCTGAATTTGTAGTAGTTGACAAAATGCCAAGGTTTAATCTAATTCTAGGATGTCCTTGGCTAGCTCAACTTAAAGCTGGATCCTCACCAATCCATCAGGAGATCCACCTACCTTACGAGGGTGGTGAAATCATCATACATGGGGATACAACTGTATCACTCACTTCCTCACACCCTAGAGTGGATCAAGAGTTAGAAATTAAGTTTGTTGAGCCTAAGCAAGAAACTATGAGCATACATCAAGAGATGAACCCAACGTTAACTCACGATCTTGCTAGAAATAAGGAAGCACCAGACAACACAAACGTAGGAGCCATTCCTACTGATGTCTCTTGGTCAGAATTACCCTTTGACATCACCGATGAAAGGGAAGGTGAGTATAAGATCATACCCACATGCCCGACCCCTTACGTTAAGCTGTAAAGGATTAAGAGGCAACTCAATAACTAGAGTGAATCATTAAATGTCCGAAATGATGTTAAACTATGAATCATCTGGTATGACGTTAAACTGCCAATGAATGTCTACAATGACGTTAAACTAGCCATAGTCAGAAATGGTTGGTTCCTTTTAAAATATTCCTAAAACTGTTATTTCTTTTGGCCCACTATGACATAAAACTAGTAATCCTTCTTTCTTTAACAACTAGTGCAACAGTCCACCATGACTTTAAACTAATGTGCATAGCCCAAAATGGCTTTAAACTAGGGTTTAATACATCGCAAGTTTACAAACATTCACTACGTTATGTCAAATTTTTGCTTGAATGAAACAAGTCACAGTCTCGATCTATGTCTTCTTGTTACTTTCCGCTTTTACAAGTGTTGATTTACATTTTGTTCCCTCATTTTACATTTAGCTACATGCATATGTTCATGATAATACTTGAGAAAGCACAAAAAAAAAGAGAAAACATACAAAATAAAAAAAAATAATACATCAATATGGTAGTAAAATTTCAACACATTATGTCATAATTAGGTCCATATTATTACATTTGTCAACCATATATTTCCATCAAACATCCAAAAAATCCAAAAACATTTAATAGCTAAAGTATGATTAATAATAAGCTCATGGATGGGGCTGGTCCCCAAGATCCTCTTCATCATCCACTCTTGCTCCACTGGGGCCAGCTCCATCAGTAACATGTCCCTATAACAGGGCAGAAAATAAAAACCAGGTAAGAGTAGTAAAGAAAATCATAAATGCAAAACTAGAAAACACAATAACACTAACAATGAAAATAATAAAACTATATAAAAATAAATGCCACAATAAAACACTCACAAGTGAGGAGGATCCTAAGTTGGCCTCCAAAGGCTGTAGAATTTCCTCCTTAGGCACATTTGTCCAATCCTCCTCCAAGCCAAGATCAATGCCAGCCAAGGTTTTACCCTTGTTCACCGAGGTCCATGTAGGACACTCAAGAGAGAACATGCTTGTCGAAGCCTCCCCAGAGGTGGTAGCAATGGTTCTCTTGGGAGCTCCCTCCACCTTGGTGCACTCGGCAAACCTATCATAAGCAGGCCGTAAGCCTAACCCATCGATGAACATCTCCATCTGACAATGTTCAACTGACTCCTCCTTTAACCATTTCTTATATTGATGCTTGTGGTCCTTTTGGTCTTGGTCCCATTTCCATACTTTTGCAGCAAAGGACTTCCAATCGTGACATTTCCTATTCAACAAGTTCAACTATGCTCTTTGTTCTACTAAGTCCCGTGTCTCCTACACTTTGCTGTTCAAAACTATCTAGTAACGTGCATAGGTGATTTCAAATGTGCACCAAGTGCTATCACCAGACAGTCTAATAGTGGCAAGACCGTAACGGGATCGGACATCCCTCTTCTCCTCTCTCTCTTTCTCTAGTGCTTTCTTCAATGAGTGAACCTCATCCCATAGATACTCAACCGAATGCCTACAAGTCCAAAGCGACTTGGCATTCTGTATGACGCAACCAGAAACTACATCGTACACATTTCTAGGGACTTTCTCAATATTCCTTGGTAGTTTAGGCAGAGCATCAATGTGAGTAGCTTCAGAATGATCCCACTAGAGCTTGGCACCTGCAAGTGTAAGTACCACACATATGAATCAGCTATAATCAATAATGAACGTAAAGAAACACAATAAACCCAAACACTTAGCGTAATACATAACACACACATACCTAGTTCTAGATGAACTTCTTGTAGGTGAGCGATCACATCATTAACAATGCCTTTAACAAAGTATATCTTACTAGGCATCTCAGGCCATGGTTTTAGATGGTTGGTTGGTGTGGGACAAGCAAGGGAGGTCATCTCAATTGGAACCTATAATCCTAACACCTTTGCCTAAGATGTATGTACCTCAAAAATCTCAGCATCTACCTCTGATGCTAGAAATAATCAAGATAATCAAGAACAACACATGAAAGTTAAAAGTTACAAAACATGGATTATTCCAAAAGGAACATACCAAAAAGCCCTTTGCTGTTTAACTTGGGAGGATCACCAAGCTGCAAAGATTCATTGAAGAATCCATCGAAGACACCTTTTTCATCACTAGAGTGCCTAAGTGCATCTAAAGCCTCCACAAGCTTAGTCCCCATTATGCTTGTCACATCTTCCTATTTCAAGGTGGGAGGTTCTTCAATCACTTCTTCTCTTTCCTTTGTTTCTTCCTCCAACCCCGTGACAACCACTTGAGGATCAACCATCAGGGCCAAAGTCTCTCTCTCTCTCTCTCTCAGGACTTTCCTCTGATAATTTCATAATCTTAGAGTTAGTATAACATAGTATATATAATGTATAGGAAAAAAATAAATAATAATAATAATAATAATAATAATAATAAATATATAACAATAAAATAAGATACTTACACTCCACTAGTAGTACAAACCAAATCTTCTTTGCTCTTGGTGGTATCACATCTAGAGCAAGCTCCCTTGGACGTTCTTTCCTCTTCACCTTTGTCTTGGACTTTCCAATAGTCTCACCAATCAAACATTTAGCCCTTTTAATAGATGTGTGCAGCCTAGGCGGTTCCAATCCCAAGCTATCATGGGAATGATGGGAACGGCTAGCCACACCTCCACTAGTAACTGATACTGATTCCTCAATGTCTTCTGGTGGATCCTGGGATCTAGTGGTGCTAAACAAGTGGCAAATCCAAGGGTGGGACAATTGTGAACAATCCCTCAAAATATAGCAGTTATCATCATAAACTACTAGGAACTCATCAAACCTATGTAGGTACCCCGCAAAGAAGGAAAAAGTAAAATGAGATTTAGCATGGATGTTTGAACATAACCTAATGATCTCCCCATGCAAACCAGATTCAAGAAATTGTACCTAGTTGTAGTGCATGCCTATTTCTAAAACTACACACATGACATGTGTGGACTCAATCCCAAGGTTTCTTCATTGAGAAAGAGATTTGGGTAATGCCCGTGCCTGGAAGAGAGGATACAGGAAGTTCATCTCCATTAGTCAGGTATGATCTGGCATGGAAAAGCCCTTAGGACCTTGAGATACACCTAACCACTACTCAAGCTCTCTTATGACCTAGCCTTCTTTTGTTGGTTTATCTATAGTCACCCTGGCACCAACCATGGGCACGCTAAAAAGATCATAAAGGAATTCAATGGTCAGGTGGAAAGATACCTTGACTCCTCGAATCCAAATGCTAAAATGGGAAGCATCATCATTGAAAGAATAAATAATGGTGATCATCTCAGTAACCAAGATACTAGGAGTCAAAGTTGTGAACAAGTTCATCAGACTTGCCCGAGTAAGGCGGCTGAAGATTAACTCAAAAGCCTTCTTCTACAACCATTGTTGTCATTGCTCTACCTCCCCATATTTCATGAAAAGGATGGCCTCAGTATGCACTATTATAACAGTAACTTCTTCAGAGGGGATGGCTACTGTAAAAAGAAAACATAGAGCGAAGAGTTAAAAAATAGTACACAATAATGCAACAAAAAAAAAGAAAATGGAGCTAGGGTGTGGTCATTTACCATCAGTAAATGATGTAGGTGGGATAGGTGTAGGATCAATTCTTTAAGGGAAAATTGACCCATTAGAAGACCAATCCTCATGTAACCAACCACGAACTTGGCAGTGCTCAAAGGCTCTCGAAAACTGCCTATGGTAGTCAAAAATAGCCACCTTTATCTAGTCCAATATCGCAGCACGAAGAATGGGGCCCGCCATGAATGTCTCTAGCGCTGTGTGCACTAAGGCAAGCCCACCATCATCATCGCACATCCCATGTTCATCAAAGTGGGTCCTACATAGGAAAACAACATTTACATTTAGATGATGACATAAAATTTAAAAAGAAATCAAAAGGTAAAGTAAGGTGCAAAGGAGCATACCTATCCACTCTATATATTGTCCCAGGTGGATTTTGGAATAGAGTGTGCACACAGAAGGCTAAGAAAAGTGTGTTGCTACTATTGTAATGAACATAAGTAGGCAACTCCCACACACGAGTCAAGGGACGAGTAGATCTGGAACCCTCAACAGGGCCTCCCTCAACTTTGAAAAGTCCCTCATCAATGTCAATAATAAAAGAAAACATGCCTTATGTAGACTCAGGCAACGTTGTCTCGATGATATCATGAGCCAACTGTTCACTCAAGTGAGACCATATAACCACACTAGAATTTTGCAGGATGAATGAAAAAAATGAACTGACACCAGGGTGAAACCATATCACATGGGGCCCAATGTGCATGTCATAGGGAGGTGTGTTCAATCCAAAGGGACCAAACCAAGCAAGTATGCCAACAAGCTCAACCACAAGAAGAGAAGATTTAGGTTCCCTGTATACAACCAAAACATTAGGTAAGTGAAGAATCTAAGTGCTAATAATAAGGAAAAATCACATAAATCATAAACACACATAAAAAATACTTTAAATGCACTACCCCATGAGACAAGGACATCAATATCTACTTAGTGTATCTGATGCTCACTAGGGCACATTGAAATTCATTTCACAGTAAATCCATACACAAGTACAGAACATGAACACTCACTAGGATAATGTTTAAATCATCAGTCTTAGGAAAATAATAAATGATATAAACATAAAAATTAGCAAATAACAAACATATTGGCAAGCACTTTACATTTTCGTGTCTTAGGAAAGGGGATTTTGGACACTCACGTTGGAAGTAACCCCTTCCACAACTCATGCTAGACAACTCACGCTGGCCTCGTGGCCTAACTCATGCTGGCCTTTTTGGCCCAACTCATGCTGGCCTTCCTAGCCCAACTCACACTGGCCTTCCTGGCCTAACTCACATTGATCTTTTTGGCTCATACTCATGATGGGGCTTGTTCCTAGCAACTCACGTTGGGGCCTGTTCCCAAAAACTCACATTCTAGACCAGGAACGCTGCAACTCATGCTACCCTGGGAACCCTTGTGCTCAAGTTGCCCAAGACGCTGGTGGTTACGTTGCACAAGAAAAGAAAAAATTCATGCTAGAAACCTCCCTAATAACACAGCTCATGCTACAAGCAAAAGGAAAACCAGCCTTCCCCTACAATCATGCTAGCTTTCCCTTCTCCTAGCACTCATGCTGCCAGAAACCTGGTGCTCAGGATGCCCAAGAAAGCCAAAAAACCCTACAGCCTAGGATGCCCAAGAAAGCCAAAAAACCCTACGACCTAGGAAGCCCCAAAAGCCTAAAAACCCAACCCATGCTGCCAGGAAGCCCCAAAAGTCCATGCTACCAAGAAGCCCCAAAAGCTCATGTTGTCTAAGATATTCTTGGCACTCACGACACGCTTGCCCCAAAAATGCAAAACAACCAAAAAAATCTAACTTGCACTCACGCCCTACACACATGCCCTAAGTACTCATATTGATTCCATGAAAATCAAGAATAACAACCCAAAAATCCCAGATAAACCTCGAAAAAACCCCAAAATTACGGCCATAAAATTTTATCCTAGGTAACGCTATCCAAAAATGCCAGAAAAAAGCAAGCGAAAGAAAATCTACCTATGCAGGGCCCCATCCCACATTGGAATCTTGGCTTGGGGGAGACATTGGAGAAGCTCTTCACTCTTCTCCAAAAACACCAAATATGCCTACCTCTTTCCCTTGTATCGGCTTGCCTTTCCCCTACCCTTGTCCTTCATGGTTTCCTTGCTCACGCTGACGTTGACACTGTAGCTCATGCTGCACTCCTAGCTCACGCTGTAGTCCAAGAACTCACACTAGAACAAAACCCCCTTCTTTCACTTCAAAACCCCTTTTAAACCCAAAACATTCTATTTTATTTTCTCTTATTTTATTTATTTAAATTTACCATGTCTAAATTTTGTTTTCATTTATGTCGTCTTTATTTTATGTTGGCCTAGTATTCTTCATTATTCCAGCCTCTGGAAATGAGTCCGAAAAAATTATTATTATGCAAAGGAAGGGATGAAAATTTAAAATCAACAAAAAAATATATACATACATATATAAACATTTCAAAAATTCATAAAATTTTAAGATCTCATAAACTTATCATTTGCACAAAATTTAAAAATCAAAAATGCTCTATGCACTCATGACAAGTCAACATGAATATTATCAGCCCGGTATGGCCTTAAACTACCATGTGGCCTGATATGGCCTTAAACTGCCATCTAGCCTGGTACGGCCTAAAACTGCCATGACTACCGCTGTGTCTCCTAATTTTGTCAGTACATAGTTTGATTACACTATGTTCATTTACATTTAGTAACTCTTTCTTCAAGGGGGTATCTCTTACTTCGCTCTTGGTTTAAATTGGCAAGAGCAAGCACATGGCCACCAAGAATATCCTTTCAACATTGTCTCTCAGTGGACCATATGGGGAGGTAAAAAGAGTAATCAACCAAAAATCCTTAGATCTAGACCCATCCACTAATACTAATTTAATAGCCTCCACTCAAGAAACATCAGAATGGCTTAAAAATGTAACTAAAACTTTGGATCTAGAAGCTGATAATATCACTGAAGATCCCCTTGTTGAAGTCCCCATTACCACATCTAATGGTGAAGCCAGAACATTGAAATTAAGCACCCTACTAGACTCACAACTTATCGATGACATCACTCAAGTACTGAAAGACAACATAAAAACATTTGCATGGTTATATACCGACATGCCAGGATTAGACCCCCGAATCATCCAACACAACATCATTCTCAATGAAAAAATTAAACCAATAAAACAAAAAGCACGAAAGGTTAGACCCAAGGTGGCGTTAGCAGTCCATGCTGAAATCACAAAGCTCTACCAAGCCGGTTTCATCTGGGCCATTGATTATTCTGATTGGGTATCAAACATTGTTGTAGTCCCTAAGAAGAATAGTAGTATACGCATATGCATCGACTTCCGTGATCTTAACACAACCACTATAAAGGATGATTTCCCATTACCTAGCATCGATCAACTTATTGACACAAATGCTAGGCATGCACTATTATCCTTTATTGATGGATTTTTAGGATACAACCAAATAAGAATCAATCCAAAACATCAACTCAGAACAACTTTTATGACACCTTGGGGTACATTCTGTTATACTATGACGCCATTTGGCCTTAAAAATGTAGGAGCTACATATCAACAAGCAATGACATATATATTTAGTGATTACATGCTCCATTTTCTCAATGATTATGTTGACTATATCACAGTTAAATCTAAAACAACCAAACAACATGCAAAAGATCTAGACCTAGTGCTTAAACATTGTCTCAAATATGACCTTAGACTCAATCCAAAGAAATGTGTCTTTGGTGTTAAAATGGGCAAAATTCTTGGTTTCATAGTCTTTGAAACAGAAATACAGGTAGACCCTAATAAGGTTAAGGTAATAACTAATATGCAACCACCAAAAAATCTTACCAAATTACATGGTCTTCAAGGTAGGCTGCAATTCACTAGATGCTTTATCGAAAGGTTAACAGACAAGTTGAGACCTATGTAGCACCTATTACAAAAAATTGTGCATTTCCAATGGACCCAACAATGTCAGGAAGAATTCGAGAACATAAAGCAGGAGCTGACTCAACTACCAACCATTTATCCCCCGCAAAGCGATAAACCCTTTTATATCTACCTTGCAAATTTTGATGCTTCCATTACATCGATGCTTTGTCAAAAACGTAAAGATGGAATTAAGATTCCTTTATATTACCTAAGCCATGCTTTAATTTCCTATGTACAACGATACAATGACATGGAGAAATCCTTCCTTGCCCTTGTTTTTGCCTTGAAGAAATGGCAACATTATCTCTTCCACAATCAAGTTTACATCATTTGCAAGAATAATGTACTCCATGCTATCACCAACAACATCTATGAGTCAAGTAGGATAGCTAGGTGGAAAGTAATGATCGCAGAGTTTGACTTACACTATGTTGCTCAAGCTTCCACAAAAGGTCACGCAATAGTCACACAATTAGCCATCTCGCCAATGCATGATCAAGTAATAGTTAACCCTAAGTTCCCCAATGAGAATGTTAATGGTATAGACACCATACCTGACAACTACGAGACAATCTTCTATTTCAATGGAGCTTCAACCTCTTGAGGAGGAAGTGCTACAGCCATTTTAACATACCCCTCTGGAGAAATCTAGCCCTTCATCTACTGATTGACCTTTCCCTATACCAATAATGTGGTGGAATACGAAGGTCTTCAAACAATGTTAACTTCGAGAATCTCACATCTTGTAGTTCGAGGTGATTCACAGTTAGTCATTAATCAAGTCACTAAGGTTTACGCATGTAAGGCTCTCCATTTGCAACCCTATTATGATTTGACCAAACATCTACTGAAGCGATTAGTAGAAGTGGATTTATAGCATGTCCCTAGAAGTGAAAACACCATTGCCAATGCACTTGCTACACTAGCCTTAAACATGACACCCGAAATGTTCCATGTGTTGCCTAGCTCTATAACAAATTGTGCTGAACCTATAAATAACACTCTTGAAAAAATTTCTATAGCATCCGTTAGTACAACACACGCAATAGAATGGTACAATGGCATAAAAGAGTACCTTCTAAGAGGCAAGCCTCCACAACACTTGACAAATGCTCAAAAGGATGTCGTGCGAAAACGCTCCTAGAAATATGCGTTAATAGGAGACACCTTGTGTTGCAAATCCTATGAAGCCATTCTGTTGATGTGCGTTAGTCATATCGATGGTCAAATGATTGTAGAAAAATTCCATGAAGGACTTTGTGAAGGGCACATTGCACCCAAAGAAATGGCAACAAAGATTAGGTGCTTAGACTACTACTGGCCACACATGGAGTATGATTGCATCTCCAAGGTCAGAACATGTGACATTTTCCAAAAGCATGGTAATCTAATACACATGCCACCTAACGAATTGCACACAACACAAATCACATGGCCATACCAAAAATGGGGATTAGAATTAATTGGACCAATAATGCCATCATCCTCTACGGGACATAGCTTCATTATCACTGCAACAAAATACTTCACAAAATGGATAGAAGCTATTCCCCTTAAGAAAATCACTTCAAAACATATTTTCACTTTCATAATAGAAAATATTGTGACCTGTTTTGGTATTCCAATGACCATCATTACTAACAATGAGCCACAGTTCAACAGTGAAGATACTAAAATCTTCTGTGAAAGCATGGGTATTAAACATGCATTTTCATCACCTTACTACCCATAGAGCAATGGTCAAGCGGAAGCTACAAATAAAACTGTCAGCATGGTGCTCAAAAAGATGCTAAATTAGAGCAAGAAACGATGGCATGAACAATTAGTCTACACATTTTGGGCATACAGAATGACACATCGAACATCTACAGGTAAAAATCCATATAGTCTTGTGTACAAATCCGAAGCTATTTTACCTTTAGAGTTACAAGTTCCCTCATTGCGGATAGCTCTCTCGGGCCTCCTCAATGAAAGTCAAAATAATGAACTACGCATTGCTGAACTTGACTCAGTGAAGGAAGAACATGTGCGAATGCTTGATCAAATTGAGTGGTACCAGAAACAACAGCAATGACACAAACATGATTTGCATAAATGCCAAATTAAGAAGGGAGACCTAGTCCTAAAAGGCATCCGTGAACACCCAGATAAGTTCTCAATTAACTGGAAAGGGCCTTAATTAGTCACCAAGGCATACCATAATGGAGAATTAAAACTTGCTGACATGGATGGGAATGAGTTTGCTAATCCTACAAATAACTTGAACTTGAAACGGTACTATGTCTAATGAACTTGAGGCATAGAACAGTCCTAGCATCATGACTTAAAACTAATACCATAGAATAGTCCTAGCATCATGACTTAAAACTGATAACATAGAACAGTCCTAGCATCATGACTTAAAACTGATAACATAGAACAGTCCTAGCATCATGGCTTAAAACTGATACCATAGAATAGTCCTGACATCATGACTTAAAACTAATACCATAGAATGTCTTGGAGTCATGACAATAAACTGACACCACAGAGCTCTGTCCCGTATGATGCTAAACTGCTACATCTGTTTGCCATGACGTGAAACTAGCATCTAGAGTCCACTAAGACTATAAACTAGTTTGCCTCTTCACAGTCCACTATGACTATAAACTAGCAATGTACCATCTGCTACGATGCTAAAATGGCACTGTCCAAAGGGTTATGACATGAAACTAACCCGCAAAAATCCTCTAAGACTATAAACTAGCAACATCATCGATGACCAAGCAAAACTTGAAAAGATGTGTTGCTACAATTGGATGTTCATGTTCCACAAAGACTTGATGCATAATTTGTCTCATGGACCCTAGTGATGTTGATGTTATTCATGATTCTGTCTACTCTGAAAATTGCACGCGGTAGTTCCATCTCCTTATTTAAAGTGCTTAGTTAACCGATTCATTTGTGTTTTTCTTGTCTTCTTGGAGTTGTGTTTGTAGGATGACATACTTGAGGCATTCGTACATAGATGCACTTCATCATGATGACAAGGTATCAAATTCTTCCTAATGCACATAACTAGGTTAATCAATCTGTTCATAAGTACATTCTTGACTCCTGATACATTCCCTATTTCCCCATCATGCCCCCTTATCCTATTCAAGCACACCCCCTAGATACATTGTTTCCTACTCACCTCAAATCTCTTGATACACTATTGCACACTGTGACTCTCTAAGCAGTTGCAATGCAAAACATAGTATACGATACATGATACAAAATGCAAGCGCTCAAACATGAGCACAGCACTAAAAGCAAGTTCTTTTAAAAAGACCAAAGAGAACAAGAAAAATAAAAAGAAAACAAAAAAAAAGAAAAAAAAAACAAAAGAAAAGAAGAAATAAACAAAAATAAAAAGGACAAAAAGGTCAAAGAGAAAAATGCATGGAAAAGTTCTTCATGACCCCATTAACCAATGACTATTGGCTATTCTCATACAAGCCCCAGGCAAGAAGGCAATTGTCTTGGAAAACAGTTACACTTGTATCTCAAAGAGATCATGTTACACATCATCATTTGGCTTTGGCTATTTACAACAGGCCTCGTAAACATTGTATAATACTCCCGTTTCTCCAAAGAACGCACCTCCTATGTCTTGGTTCTGACTCTACTGAACACTAGCCATTGACAAGGACCAAAGATATAGCTCATTCATGTGAGAGCATTCCTCTCCCACAATTTCGGCAGCAATTATAACCCTTGATCAACTCTTGGCTTCACCTAGTTACAACCAATCCCCTTGCATCTTGAACTACATTTCCTCAATCCCATGTACTTTTGAAAATGGTGCAATGACATCCAACCAAGGGCCGACGAATAATGCTTGGTACTTGGTTGTTCATGGTGTTTTACACTTCTTTGTCGACATCTCTCAGGTGAATTCCTCTAGATGTCAACAAAGAGGGGCCAATGAAACACCACTAATTTCTACCTAACACTTTGAAACAAGAATAAGTCACACTTGAGCTTTTGGAGGCAAAAGTTTGAGCTTGTCCTAGGAACTCACACTGGCTTGCAAATTTTCTCACTCATGCTGTGGTCACGCTAAGGTCACATTGGCAGCATGAGTGTAGCATGAATAACTCTAACAGCCCCAAAAATGAGTGAGAATGATCTAATTTCTAGGGTGTACGCCATCCTCAAGGGCCACTAATGTCTACTCCCAGTTCCAGCATTTGGGAATTCAAATTTGGAGACAAACTGTTCACATTTCCACGCTCACACTGTTACTCACGCTGAGGTCATGCTGGTAGTGTGAGTAACTTTCAGAGCCCAAAACTGAGTCAAAATCATTTGATTTCCAAGGTGCAATTCATTCTTAGGGTTCATTGTTAACTACTATGGATCCTAGCCTCCAAAATTCTAGATTTCAGGTCCAAAATTGCAAGTTTTTTCAACTCACAATGTGGTCATGCTGCACTCACGTTGGCAGCGTGAGTCCAACATGAGCTGCCAAAAGTTGCTGAAAACAAGTCACTTTCAAGTTTAGTTTCTGATTTTTAGATCACTCTTGAGGTCAACCATAGTCAGGAAATTACTGCACTTCAAAAATCAGACTTCAAAAATAAAAGTCTAGTGGAAAATCTATCATTTTAGCTCACTCATGCTGAGGTCACATTGAGGTCACGCTGGCAGCATGAGTGCAACATGAGTATAGCATGCACATGCTAAGAAAAATTCAACTCATGCTGGAAGTTCTAGTCAGGAAAAGATGCCTCAAATAGCTATAGAACCACTTGAATTGACATCCTGCAGCAGTCAAGATAAAGATCCAGAAGTTTCAAGCAAGCCAAAGTCAATTTGTCTTGTTGTACATTATCATTTCATTGTAAATTTTCATTATTTGTGAGCTTGTCAAGCTCTTATGCTCTGAATTGTATGTGCTTCCATGAGCATAAGCTAGCTTGAGTAAGTTATCACACGTTGTAAGATATAATGCACCTGGTTAAGAATGTAGCTTGCCCACACATGTCCAACTCACACAAAGCTATCCATCAGACACGTGTCACTAGATCTATTTTTCTCTCATCTCTTAGCCATTGATTCCACCCATGAATTCTGCATCCAAGCCCAACCAAACCCTATAAATACCCTATTAATTCACATAAATGAGGTTGGAAATTTTGAAGGTTGTTTGCTTAAGAAACTCATTCCAGCAATCCTTAGGTACTCAGGCACACTTGACTCCTAGAATCCAAGCACTTCTGAAACACATCACATCACCCCAGGGCTTGGCACTTGACTTGCCATCAACACGTCCAGCTATGCTTTGATCGGTGCACATCTTTTCTGAGCAATACAATACAGTTCATTTTTCTAGCCATTATTTTATTTACTCTATTTTACATTTGGTTTATGTTTTGTTTGCAATACTATTTTGTATACGCTCTATTTGCATTTCATACATTACTGTTTATATTTTGTACATCATTAGTTACGATAACCCCAGTGCAATCCATAGTTTATGCTCAAGGAAGTCCTTGGTTGATTTGTGTGCAGACCATCCAAGGCACTGTGCCTTCATTCTCTTTTCTAGCTTGCCCTCAAGTGAAGGCAGGGTTAGCTGTGTCTGCCCGATGATCTTTCTATGTTTGTTTTTCCTTCCAGCCTTACACCAACGATTTAGGTCAGTACACTAAGTAAACTTATTAATAAATTAGTGGCTTGGTATTCTTCAAACCAAGGAAAGAATCTATGGTTGAAAAGGGTGTCACTTCAAGGGGATTCAATGCATTTGTGCTAATTGTTCTCTTAGGTACTTGGATGCTTTTCATGGATCTTCCGTCATTCTACTATTAGTCAATTATTAGGAATTTGATTGAATAAAAATAAGTCTTTTCATGGTATGGTTCTCGCACAAGAAAAAAAATTGGTGAGAATTCAAAGCACACCCCTTAGACATAATAAAAACACTAGGCTACAAGCACTGGTTATGGAACTAGAAAAACATGTTACCCATGCCTGAAGGTTCCCTCTAACTAAGTCCCTATTTCACTTCCTACTTTTCCATCTCGCTCTCCTTGGAATGGTGGTGAATTTTTGTGGAAGCATTCTTGCTACTTTAGGAGGATGGATTGGTCAAGTGTGTTGATGCAAGGTCACTAGATGTGGCTGGTTTCAATCCAGATTTGGAATGAGTTCTACTCAATCACCTTAACCATATAATACACAAGGGACTTTACACAACATTTCCCTTAGGATTCCATTCCATCTTCTCCTCTCATTCCATATTTCTTCCCATTTTCCACCTCATTTCCAGGTTTATCATTCGTCTATATCTTGGTAGATGCATTGTCATTCTTTGGTAAAATCGTGTGGATCAGTCTTTAACCATTGCTTCCATATCTCATTCCAAAAGCCTACGAACTCTTTGGTTTCTGGGATTATCAAGGCATAAACGGCATGAGCCTACTTTGGGGAGGACCCACTAACACTCCTTTATGATGCAATTGTTAAATTCTCTCCCTTAAACATTCCTTGCAATCAGCCATTTCTCATTTCATCCCCATCCATAACATCCATTTTATTGGCTCCGTTGTTGTTATTTCTCTCATCCTTCTTGTTCCTTTAGTTTATTCATCTTATTTCTACTAGAGGTTTACTCTTAGTCATGGGGGCCTTGTTACAAATTTTTCCATTCTACTACTTGTTTCACCCCTACACCTTAGGTAGTTACTAGTGATAAACCTCTAACCCATTATCTGCCATACCCACAACCCAGCCAATGTGCTTCATATCGAGGCAAGGTATCAACTGCATGATGGCTTATCTATTCTTTCTAATTTGTGACTATGTTGTTTGTGCATATGACAATCATACGAGTAATGGATTGGGCTAGGAGGGAGCACTCATGATGGATTGGAGCTAGAGCGTTCACAAAAGGAACAAGTTTGGTCACGTGGCTATGAATAAACAATGGAAGGTGCAACCTTAGCATCGGTAGCAATGCACCTCATTTTCTTTTCTCTCTCTTCAAGTTTTCAAATAAGGGCCTGGATGTCATTTATGTACAGTGTTCACCATAATGGGTATGAACACCAATGTTGTAATATTTTTATAGATCCGTTCACTAGGCACTTTCAGTCTATCATCCTATTTCACCATCAGTTGTTATTCAGTCAATAATCCCATACCTTCCCAATATTTTGTAAGAAACTCGAGGATGAGTTTTCATTTAGTCATGGGGTTATGATGAGCCGCGATATTAGGGCCACGATATCGCATCCATGATATCGAGTCTGTGATATTGGAGCCTTCCAAGTGATAGTGGGAATCTGATATCGGGACCTATCTCGTTGCCTATAAATAAAAGGTGGGTGAACTTGGTTTTGATAATTAGTCTTAGTCTCTCACCCAAACTCTTGTCTTTTCTCCCTCTCAAAGTTATAATTATTTCTGAGTGCCTACAATAGGAGTCATAAAGTGAATAGTTCTTTATTTGAGCATTGTGTACCTGAGCACACCTTGTGTATAGCAATAAAGACGAACTTTGTGATAAACCTTGCAGCATTCAAAATAGCTTATTTAATGATATTTACAATTATTCAATGCTTTCCTTAGTTGATTAATGTTCTCTCTCTCACCTTGTTAATCTCTCCTAAGTAAGCACACTAAGTACGACCACTTCAAACATGCGTGGAACACTTGGTAACCTAGTAACAATTAGTGTTTGGTAATCCCAATAGTGTGACACTAGTTCAGGATGTGTATGGTAAGTGGGAATGAATGTTGGTGTTAGGACTAGTTAGATCCTAGTTGATTAGTTAAATTAAATTAGTTGCTTAATTATCTCTCTTCTCCCTTTGTAGCACCAAGACATAAAAATATAAAAGCCATAAAAATCATATGCCTCAAGTTTACTTAACTATACAATCATGCCATACAAGTAAGCTTGGGAAGACAGCAATTGACTAACCCATTCTTATTTCGTAGAGGTGCATAGGCACTTAGTCCTTGAAATTCGACTGGATCGTGCATCTATGCTCATATTCGTATGGTTGAGTGTAGGGGTACCTCGCCGTTCATTAGTTTATCAAAGACTTTTCAAAAATTGCTAAACCATTATACATGCTGTTAGAAAAAAATGTTTCATTTATTTCAACTAATAACTGTCAAGAAGCATTCTTGAAATTGAAAAAATGAGTAACCACATCTCCTATATTAAATGCACCTAATTAGGGTTATTCATTTGATCTAATGTGTCATGCTAGTGACATAGTAGTAGGGGCAATTTTAGGACAATACATTGATCATAAACTACAAGTGACTTATTATGTGTTCAAAAGTTTAGACAAAGCCCAAGTAAACTATACAACTACAAAAAAAGAATCATTAGCTATTGTATATGCTCTAGATAAATTTAAAAATTATTTAATAGGGTATAAAACTAGAGTATATATTGATCATTTGGCCATTAAATTCTTAGTTGCCAAAAAATTAGAAAATGAAAGAATAATGAGATGGTGCTTATTACTTCAAGAATTTGACCTAGATATTTTAGATAAAAGAGAAATGGAAAATGTAGTAGCAGATAATCTTTCAAGGCTAAAAACTACTGATGAGAATCGAACACGAGGAGTCTTTCATGATGAATTTCCTAATGAACAACTTTTTTCTACATGAAAGTATCCTTCATTTGCTGATATAGCCAACTATTTAGCCACTATGAAAACCCATACCAATTGGACTAAGGAAGAAAAGAAATCTTTCTTATGCACCATATCTAGGTACATATAGAGTTGTCCATATCTTTATTGAATCTGTAAGTATAACATAGCAAGGAAATGTGTAGCTAAGAATGAACAACAACAAATTCTACAAATGTGCCATGATGATTTAGGGGGTGGCCACTTTGATAGCAAACGTACCACTATCAAAATCCTTCAAAGTGGATTTTATTGGCCCTTAATTTTTAAAGATACACATATGTATGTGTAAGAATGTGATAAATGTCAACAAATGGGAGCCATAATAAAAAGACATGAAACACCCTTAAAACTAATTTTAATAATAGAACCATTTGATGTGTGGGGTATAGACCTTTTAGGATCATTTCCACCATCTAATGGATGTCAATACATTTTGGTTTGTATCGACTATGTCACCAAATGGGTAGAAGCAAAAGCCACTCCAACAAATGATGTTAAGGTTGTTGTAGCATTCCTTAGAGAAAATATTTTAACATGTTTTGGAACTCCACGAGTAATCATTAGTTATTAAGGAACCCATTTTGTCAATAAAATCATGGAAAAAATACTTAAGTCTTGTAGTATCTAACATAAAATGGCTACTACCTATCATCCTTAAACAAATGGCCAAGTAGAGAATTCTAATAGAATTATCTTGAATATATTAATAAAAAGTGTATGTACTAAAGGAAAGGATTGGTCTAAAAAATTGCAAGATGCACTTTGGGCTTATCAAATTACCCATAAACCAAGTTTAGGATATTCACCTTATCAATTAGTTTTTGGTAAGTTATGTCTATTACTTGTTGAACTTAAATATTAATTTTTACAGTTAGCCCAACAACTCAACTTTTATGAAGATATGAACCAAGCTACTTGAATCAACCAACTTCACGAAGTTGATAAAATGTAGCTACATGCTCTTGAAAAATAAAAAATTGTAAATAAAAAAATAAAAATATTACATGATAAGAATATCTTTAAAAAACACTTTTCCATAGGTGATAAAGTTCTTCTCTACAATATGAGATTACATAAATTTCTAGAGATGTTAATAACTAGGTGGGAAGGCCCTTATTTAGTTATCCAACCCATGATAATGGAAGAATTCTCATATCACCTATTCACGATTCCTCAACTACATTCTTAGTCAATGGACAAAGACTTAAGTTATATCATCAACATCACATTGAGGAACTTGAAGAAGATTAACTTGTAGAGCTAAGTGATCCAACTTATCCCATAACTAATAAATTACATAACAACAATCCATTAGAAGTCTTAGCTCTTAAAAATAACCTTCAAAAAGACTCTTATGTCATAGAATAAACTATAAATTAGTATTTACAATCTACAACTTTTACCTTCAAAAATGTATGTTAGTTGGGACTATAAAGAATATGGTAGCATCATGTATGGAATGCAAGGGAGAAGGACAACTCCTACCTTGAGATAAGTAGGTTTAAATCCAAAATCCAACTAAAGGTGAGCCTTTGATTAATAAGTTTCTTACACATAATAAACTTTATTATTTTTCAATAATATTCTTTAAGTACAAGTTTCATTAGTCAAGATGGCTAAATAGCTTAGTTTAGGGTAATGCTTATTAGTGTTTGGTTTTTTATTAAATACTTGATTGGATGAGTCACTAAGGTGGAAATGGTGTGTTATATTGGACCTAGTTTCTCTTATAGTGAAAGGCATCTATCAATATTAAGCCATGTGAGTAGCCCTTACAAAATGAAATTGGATCTCACAAGAACCTCATGGATGAAGCTAGTTAGATATTGAATTTCTTATGAGAAAATCCAAGAGAAAAGAAAAAGAAAAAGGGAAAGAAAAGAAAAAAAGCAAGAAATAAAAATTTTTAAAAAATGATCTTACAAGAACCTTTAATCATGAGCTAAGCCCCACTCCCACAAGAACCTTACAATTGGGATGATTCCCAAAGCTCATAATTTTAAGCATTCTACAAGAACCCCCTTCTGTTAGCAGAGTATTTAAGGGACAAACAAAAATTACAAATCAAATCAATGTTCCACAACCTTAGAACTAGGGTATAACACTAGTAGTAAAGAAGTGACTTCTCCATAGTTAGTATCTTAATGGGCACCTTCACTTTTAATCATTCCTCATAGTCTATTATTTAGTTATTTTGCTTTTGTTTCTTTGTATTTCTCATATTATTGTTTTTTCTTCCTTTATTTTTACCTAGTTTTTACCATTTGCTATTTCTCTTTCTCATTTTTGTTTTGTTATCTTCCTATTTCCTATTTCATGGTCATCTATTGAACTAGTGGTACTTCTGTGCATGGGTTTTCTTTATGTTTCCCATTATGTCTTCCATAGGCATTAGTGGTCGAGATCCCTACTATGGTAGTCAATCATGGATACTAACACATGTTTACCCATTACCTTTGGTTTCCTCTCAGTTTGAATATATAAAACCTAGGGCTACTTTTTTTTTTGGTATATCCTTTGACCATATCTCTTTTTAATAATTTATATTTGCTAATTAACCTAGGTATGTTAGATACCTTAGCTTAATTAGAAGGAGGGAATAACCAATTAATAAAGGATCTAATAGTAGGTTATAACCAACTTGGAAGTTGAGCTAAGATCAAGTTAGGGAATGAGTTAGATGTAAGTAATGCATTTTGGATCCTTGAATCATAAGAAAGGTTTAAACCTTAAGATTATAAGACATTTTTGCACCTAACAAAGCAGACCTTGTGAGGTGAGGTTAAGTTCAATTAATCCTAGGTAGGACCTTCCTAACCAAGTTATATGTGAACTCATATCCAAGAATATAAATTTATCATCAAAAGATGAATAGGTATAATTAGTAAATAAATATTTGGACATTTAGGCAATAGACAAATTTATTTTTATTTTAATATTTTTCTTGTTAAATGTCTACATGTTTCCAATATGTTAAATTTTTAATGCCTAAAAAATATATCTTGGAATAATTCTATTTTCTTATACATCTATTAATCTTTTATTTTATTTTATTTTTTCCTTTATGGCCAAGCACTGGCCAAAGGCTAGTCAGGAGCTATGTTAAACCCCAAAATTGGTAGCTTTGATAACTTAATTACATATTGTTCATTATTTAATTAGTCTTTAATGTATTTTTATTTTAGTTATTTTAATTTATTTTAGTTTATTATAGTGATGAGTATTAGTTTATTATTATTAAATTATTATTAGTTTATTAGTTTTTATGTACTAAAGACTCGAACCAGACGTGTAGGTTTTGTTGCTGGGTAGCCATGTGGTGGCAATTGAAAGAATCCAATTCCTTGATCTATACTAGTATTATGTTTTCTGGCTTTTAGTTTTTTTTTTTACAGTAGTAACAAGAATGGACATTGAGGATTTATGTCAGTAATGGAACTGCAACTTGGACATTGGCACTGTAATTGGACATTATGTGGATAATGAGGCATGGTTCCCAGTAGTTTTTATGCCTGCACGTTCTTGTAGCCATTACCTACATGGGTGGTAGTAGTGGATGTTACAATGAACGTTACCTATGTGGGTGGAGGGAGCTACGCATTTCTTTGTCACATGGTGGTGGTGGATGTTACAATGAATGTTACCTGCATAGGTGATGTGTATGTAGTAATTTCCATGGCCATTATGCACGAGTGGTGGCTCCTTGTGCCAGACCAATCCTTATAATTTCCCTTGCCAAATGCAATAGAAGACAGAGAATAGAAAAGGATATGAAGAAACAAAGAGAGAATACTATTTAGAGAACCACACCAAATTAAAATTTTTGTTTGTGCACAAAATTGTGAAGAAAGAGTGTTGATGCCTTGTGACAGTTAACAACCAACAATGTTTTAAAATTGTGATATTGTTGCACTGTGGAGACAACAAAGAAGGGTCAAAAATTAGGTGACATATCCTTTTTAATATTCCTTATTTCTCATAAATTTATTTAAATTTAATTTTATTTAATTAATTATATTCATCTTTGAACTTAATATTATAATTCAAGGTGAATATTATTGATTTTACTTATGGGTGATACCCGTAAGTGTAGTGTTCTCAATTAAATCTAGATCTAATCATTGGTTTTATGTCTTGATGATCTTTTAACTTCAAACAGTTCCTCCATGGGATACAACTTGCAGGTCAATCACAAATGAGGTGAAAATTTCTATAATGAAAAAAACAAAGATAAAGATTAAAGGTATCTAGCACACAAATTTTTCCTAGCTCATCACTTGTATTTCATCAAATTCTAATCTTTGATGGGCTGATAATTTATCTTTCATCACCTTGGGACTCCTTTTTTCCACCAAGTAGAAGTCATTTCTTATAATATGGATTTAGCAATAAGTACCCTAAACTTATTTCATACATCTTATAACTCAAAGTGCTTGTTAAGTACCTTAAGCTATCTTGGAAAAGCATTAGTATAATATACACCATTGAAAGTCTTTAACTCAATGTATGGAAGTCTTGTAGCACTTCTAAATTCTTTAGCAAGTCTTGCCCCATCTTCCTTATCTATCTTACAAGGATAAGAAGTAGTTATTACTATCGAAGCAATTGGAATTCTCATATACGAGGACTGAGAACTTAGAAGGAGGTTTGAATAAGTTCTCCAATTTGAACAATCAAGACAATCAAAACTACACTTAAATTTATGTGGTTTCCCAACTTGGATACTTCCACACTCAAAGGGTAGAATCCTTACATACTTTCAAACTTTGTTCCTTCAAAAATGTGATTTAAAGGACATCACAACCTTTACAAAGTTTGAGTTCTACATGGAGTATTTTCTCCTAGGAAACATAGTCAACCTCATAAGGTCTCAACAATCTCAAAATGTGATTGCAAGGATCCCACAATCTTTACAATGTTGTGAGCTCTACATGAGCTGTTTTCTTGCAAGAAATATACTCAACCTTGCAAGGTCCCAATAAGCTCATCAAATGGCTTGTCATAAGAAGCACATCAATCCCACAGGGCTTACAAAGGGAGAAAATGAATCAAGGAAAGAATGTAACTATGCTTTACAAGTTCCTTGCTTTGAAGCTTTTACAATAAAAAAAATTCATAAAAGATAGAGAATTAAAAGTCCAATCATATCTCAAGATATATACAATGATGGAATAATTATATGAATAGCAATTATCCTTTTCACAAGGATTCCATTCTATTTTATAGCCTTTTTGCTTCCTAAATAGCCCTCAAAATTACTGCAATGGCTAGTTGGGATGTCCCATTTGAGCTTGGGACATCTCACTGAAAATTGATCACCTCCAGATGGGACATCTCACTTGGGATGTCCTAGCTAGGACATCTCAATAGCAATTGGGACATTTTCTATTTTTGTGGAAATTCTAGCTTGAGATTGATCTTTCACCTCTAGGATATCTACTGATCTTTTGGGACTTCTCGATAGATACAAGAACATCTTCTTTTAGCTTCTAGGCTTCATGCATCTTTATGATTACTTCAAATTATTGATTGATATTTTTTCATCTCAAATTTACAATACAAGTCTCATCTTGATCTTGTCCCAATCTCATCATGGCTAGATCTATGTTGTTATTCCAAATTCTTGTCTTAACATCATCTAAGCTATTGTCTTGATCTTAAGCTCTTATCATCTTGTTTCTTTTCCTTCACAAGTCTTGTAAGAATCCAACAAGCACATTTCCACATTCTTCATTTTTCCAAATTTTGACATACCAAAAGGTCAACGATCTTCCCATTTTTTGTGATGTCTAAAACTTAAGAAAATGGATTAGTATAATACCATAATATCATATTATTTAACAATAAAGGCACAAACATTTGAATATAAATATATATAATGATGAATGTTCATTAATAAGTGCATATCCTTCAACATAGGTCCATAGGGCTAATCAAGAAAAATAAATTCCTATTAAGAGTTGTCCATATCTTACTATTCAAAATTATTTCCATTTAGAACCAAAAGGATAAATTCCAAAGATTGAGCACTAAGGATCAAATATCCTATCTCTAAAACATCATGTCATAAGCAAAGGTATATAACCAAAAATATATCATGTATAATAGGCTACTAGTAACAGAAAAAATTATTAGCTATATATACCAATTATTTCAATCATATAATTATGAAGACTATTTTTACAAAGATAATAATGATCAAGTTCTAGCATATAGTCTTCACATCATATGTATATCATACTTTCTTCCCCTTTTTGGACATCAGCAAAAAGATAATCCACATTAATTCTCTAGTTCAAGGGGGGAGAGAGCAATAACAAAAACATCTTGAAAGCTTAAAAAAACATAATATTAGCTCAATAACTCAAATGAATTTAATATTCATAAGAATAGTCCATATATGTTCATCATGACTTTTCATATTAATTTCAAATATGAGTACCAAGAAAATTCATCACAAGGTAAAAGACTCAAAGGTAACTTGACCAACATTGGATTATAATTTTACCTTAGATAATTTACTAGAATCAAATATGAATAAACCTTTTTCTTTCTCATTTTTTTTTTGGGGTGCTAGAGTGGGAAGTCTTTTTTCTTCAGTGTCTTTCTGTTGAGAGTCTTAGAGGACTACCCTACAATAATGTCCCAAAACATGAAGGTTGTTGATGAGGTATAGGCATCCCCTACATGTGTGCTAATTTTTCTTTCCAGCTTCTCGAAAAACAATTCATATATTGTTTGAATGTCATTTCTTGGTTCATTTTGCCTTTGTAGATATGCTTTCTTGACTCCCATCAAATTACATCATATCAATAAATCTACAATGTCATACAAGATGAAGTGTGGAGACTTTTGAATTTTAGAGTCTCCTATTAGTAATATCCTTAATAAAAGATAAATTCCAAAATTTTCAACATAGATAGTAGCATAGCACACTAATTTTATAAAGAGGCTCCTTTCAATAGCTATCTTTTCCAATAGATAAATGAATTACAGTCAAGGACCCAGATCACTTGATTTACCATCGGTCAAAAAAAACTTTGAAAACATTTGGCCCTTGTGGATACAAAAGGAGGCAACAACATATTATCACCCAAAAAGTAATACAAGCATTATAATATCTATATCATATGATTTGGATCATAAGGCATATATGTTCTTTTAATAATGTGATGATCTTAACACTATAGAAGATAACATGCAAACCTACTAGACCCCACCTTGTGAGTTCTTGTTCCTTGATCCTTCCTTAATATAAGTCAATTCAATTTTTATTAAAATTTTGATGGTTACATGTTTTGATCTGTCGCTCAACATCTTGTAAGATTAATTGAGGTTTTCTTTGGATAACCCAAGATTTCCAATACCATCCATTCAACAAATTTTCTA
Source organism: Gnetum montanum (assembly GCA_015680685.1). Classification (NCBI taxonomy): domain Eukaryota; kingdom Viridiplantae; phylum Streptophyta; class Gnetopsida; order Gnetales; family Gnetaceae; genus Gnetum; species Gnetum montanum. The sequence goes on along the minus strand of MNCI01037235.1, from coordinate 214,591 downwards.
ACTACTAACATGAATAAAAATAATAATCGAAACTAATTTTATCAAGCCAAGAGATAAATATTTACCATTACTTACCTTGCTTGATTCTAAGCATGGCCATGATTAATGAAGTTTAGGATGAGGTCCTCCATCATAGATTACCTCCTTAGCATGCAATTGTTCTTTACTATTTTTGTTATCAGCATCTTTGTGTGAATCTCTTGGTTCATTTGAGGTTGTTTTTTCTTCATACTTGTGTTCTCTAAGTTGAAGGAACTAATATTTTCCTCTAGTTAAGTCTTCTAATCCTCCAATATCACTAGTTCTTTTATCAACATGTATAGTTATCTCTTCCTCTCGCTTTTTCTCTTTAGATCTTCAAACTCTCTTACCCTGCAATTCAAACTTTCTAGGCCTCTTTTGATAAGACCATGAAGTCAATTTATAAAATTTTGATCATAAATAACAATGAGATTGCTTATGTCCAAAATTACCATAGTAAAAACACATAGTATTTCTCATTTAGGCTTCATGTGCAAACCTAGGTGTATACCTTCCATTTGGTGAAGATATTGTAGATGTCTCAAAGTGGGAATGATTTATCAATTCTCTTTTGTTCTTTGGATCTTCACCATGTCCCAACATGATTTTTAAAGTCTCATTTCCTTTGTTTACCTATCATTGATGAGCTTCAAATCTATGAAATTAATGTTAATTTTCTCATTGAAAAAAAATAGCTTTTGCACCTCAACTCTTAGGTCTAAGTTTTTCTTTTCAATATTTTTTTACTTCATATCAAGTTGAGCTATCTCTAGTTCTTTACTATGTAAGGCCTTTTGCATTTTGATCCATAAGTTCTAAAAGGAGATTATTTCATTGTAAATTAGATCATACCTTTCTTCAATGGTACCTTCACATTCTTTAGCTTCTTCTCTAGTATTGGAGATGGGAGCTTCATGGGCAAGAGCCATGCAAATAAGATGTGATTTTTTTGATGGAAGATCAATTTCTTCTTCATTGAATTCATCATCCCAACTTGTATAGAGGTTTCTTATACTTCTTTCTTCACTAAACTCTTTCTCTTGTAACATGTTAGAATTGGGACATTCAAAGGTCATATGGCCTCTTCCACCACATATTCAACATTTCATAGAAGAGGTATCAAAATTTGAAGTTATGTATTACTTACCTCTTTTCTTACCTTTGTTCCCCAAAATGTTGTTTATGAGTTGAGTGCATCCTTTTAAGATGAATACCTATACTATGAACCTTAGGTACTTACAGAAACTTTACATTGGAGCCTTCTAGCATGTAAAGTTGACCCCATTGAGCATTGATGGCTTAGTGTATGATATCCCTTTCATAATTCACTCCTAAGTCATTACACTCAATCTAGGAGTACCAAAGCTCTGATACCACTTAAGGACTAAGAACTTAGAAGGGGGGTTTAATAAGTTTGCAAATTCAAATAACAAATACAACAAAAATTGCACTCAAATTTATATGATTCTCCAAGTTGTGTACTTTCACACTTAGAGGGTATAATCCTTGCACACCTCTAGACTTTGTTCCTTGAAAAATGTGATTTAAAGGGCACCACAACCTTTACAAACCTTGAGCTTCACATGGAGTGTTTTCTTATAGGAAACACACTCAACCTCACAAGGTCTCAACAAGCTCAAAATGTGGTATCAAAGATCCCACAAGCTTTACAATGATGTGAGATCCACATAGAGTGTTTTCTTGTAGGAAACACACTCAACCCTATAAGGTCCCAATAATCTTACTAGATTCCTTCTCATAGGAAGCACATCAACATCTTAGGAATTATAAATGAAGAAAAAGAATCTATGAGAGAATGCAACTATTCTTTATAAGTTAATTACTTTGAAGCTCTTACAATACAAAAATAATTCACAAAAGATAGAGAATTGAAAGTTTAATCATATTACAATATATATTCAATGATAGAATAATTGTATGAATAGTACTTATCCTTTTCACAAGAATTCCATTCTATTTTATAGCCTTTTTCCTTCCCAAATTTCCCTCAAAATTTATGCAACAACTAGGAAATAGCTAATTGGGATGTTCCATTTGAGCTTGGGATGTCTCACTAAAGAATGGCTACTTGTAGGTGGGATGTTCCATTGGAAATTAAGACATCTCATTTGGGGTGTCCCAAATGGGACATCTTAATAGCAATTGGCATGTCTGCTATTTTTTTGAAAAATTCAGCCTAAGACTAAACTTTCACCTTGAGGATGTTTGCTAATCTTTAGGACTTCTTGATAGATATTGAAACACCTTCTTTCAGCTTCTAGGTTTCATACATCTTTGTGATTTCTTCAAATTCTCAGTTGATACTCTGTAATCTTAGATTGATAGTTTCATTGTCTTCTTGATCTCTTAACTTGGTCTTATCTTGATCTCATCATGACTACATCTAGGTTCATATCCTAAATTCTTGTCTTGATGTCATCTAAGCTCTTGTGCCAATCTTAAGCTCTTGTCATATTGTTCTTGTTCTTCATAAGTCCTACAAAAATCCAACTATCACATTTTCACATTCTCCATTTTTCAAGGTTTTGACATACCAAAAGTTCAACAATATTATACTTCCATAGTTGGAGTGTGCTTCCTCATCATTTTCTCTATCTCCATCAAGTTATGAAACTTCTTCATCTGAACATAAATGCTCATCATCTTCACAAATCTAGATATGCCTAGGACCAGAATTTTCGTTTACCTTTATACTAATTTCATCTAATCAAGTAACCATCAATTCGAAAGCAAACTTCATGCTCTTCATGTCTTTATTTAAGGCTTGAACCTATTCCTTCTTAGGTGCCATCTAAAATCAATAAAAATATTCTAGACAAGTGCAAGAAAAAATAAGCTCTAATACCAATATTTAACTAGAGCAAGTTCACTCCACTATTAAAATAATCTTTCAAACACTAAATTTAGATATTATTACAATACAAACAACATGCTAGAAAATAAAAAACCTAGCTATCTTCAAGTATTTGAAAGAGAATATTACAACAAGTTTTCACAACCCATAAAACGTCAAATAATCTCACACACTCAAATGATGCTATAGAGCATGAGGCTCTACAACCACATAATGACTATTCTCAATGTAAGATATAACCAATGGAGAATCACTCCCACAACCTGAGATTGAGATTTTAAGTCACAAGACCAAAATACACAAGCCAACACACAACACAATTGACTTTGGAGCTGTAACATATATGCACTCACTCAATGTATTTTCTCACACTCTTGCCCATGTTCAATACATGAACCTACATTACATCTCATCTTTCCATGATAAAAGCATGAAAAACAATCCATATTTATTAACCAAATAAGATAAAAATCCTACGAAATCTTCCTCAAGCTCAACTTGAAGATCCTATGTCGTTTCCATCTTTTTGTACTTTCTCTTAGTTATTTTCCGAATTGGAATTGGTAATTTCAAAATTTTTCTAACTCTTTTGGGTCATCTTTGACCTCCTTAGGATATCTTGCTACAAAATAGTCAATTCTATGGAGACATCTCATCCTTGCTAGGGACATTTCCAAAATCACTAAGAATTTTCAACCATACTAGAGACATTTCAGACATATCTGAGACATCTCAACTACTCTTGAGACATATCATCTAAAACTTCAATAGCATTCTACCAATACATCTTCTTTAATTTTGGGACATCTCCTAGAAGAATTCCTCTTGGCCCATACATCTCCTATCTTCAAACACATCTCACTTAAAAGCCTAGATCTCAAGTAAGATGACTCCATGACCTCTGAGATGTATCCATGGAGCTTGATACCTAGAAAAACAAACACATAGGAAAAGAATGAGGGGATTGGCAGAGGATTTCCTACACCAATTATTTGAAATTTCTTAAAATGTAACTTATTTTTTTCTCTTCATACAAAACTTATGTACTACATTTTAGCAGAATCCTTAAGATCCTTTGATGGGCAATGAGGTGTTAGCCTAGTGGTAAAACTATTGATTTAAAAGCTACAAGTTATATGTTTAATTATAGTAAATAATTCTAAGTTATAAAGTTCTAATTTAACTATATTTCTTAGGGGTAAATATTTTTACAAAAGGGTTTAAGTTCCAAACATTTACCCCACCTTTCCTCACCCTCCTTCCATCCACCTCCCCTCTCCTAGGACCCCCCTAAGCCACATGTGTAATCATTTTTTAATCCATTTTTAGAGGCTTACAAGATTAGAAAAGAAAAATGTTATTGACCAATAACTAAATAAATTTTGCTTATTAAAAGAGGCTTTCATTTTTTTTTAATTATTACATCAAAGAATATAATTTTGATAGATAAGTAAAATATCTACAAGAGACCATCTTTATGCAAATGAAAATATTGATTAGAAAAATAATAATCTAAATATGTTAGAGTTAAAACTAAAAGATGTAAAAATGTACATTAAGAGGATTAATATGTATACCTTGCTTATTGAGAGGAAGGATTTCAAACCCTAGAAAATAAATAATAATTAAGATAATCTAAAACAACTTTTAATCAATTATCAAAGATATCATTCTTAGTAAATAATCTACATTGTCTACTACTATTCTTTATATTTGGAAGTGTCTTTAGCCACTTGCTTACTATTCCATTTTAAAGCTTCATTGTGTAACCAATTTTCACTACCAAGAGAATAGCATTGATCTTTCTTTAAGAGTTAAATATTAGATTTTTAAAGATGTTTTTCTTAGTTACAACATCAATTTCAAAAGCTTCTAGTGAAAGCTAAACAATTATTTATTTCCTATAGTATTAATTTCTTTTTTATTTTGAAGGCTCTAGTTAGGGAAGCTATTTGCTTCTATTGCTATTTGTTTATTATTTTTGATTAATGCTTTCATTTTTCTTTAGAGATAGTATTCTCTGTCTCTTTAACAAAAACCCTTCAGTAAAAGTGAAAACTATGATGGTGCTATTCAAAAAGGAAAAATATTGATTCTTTTCTTACTTCAAAGAAATATTTTTCAGGATTGGTTGTAAAGATGAAAAACTATAAAAACATCATCAAAACTATTGGGTTTTTTTTCCAAGCTCTATCTTCTACATTGATAATTTTATTTTCTATAAATTTTTTTAATTATTATTCATTCTTTTACATTTTGACACCTCCCTCAAATAATAATTAAAAATACTTCATAGCATATCAAATCATCAACATTGAAGAGAGAATCTAAAGAAAAAGCCCTATAGTTTTGAGATGCCTTTAAAGGCTTTCATTCTTAGAACCAATCTAGAAAATCATCCCTTCTATTTTAGGAAAATAATCAAACCTTATTCTTAATTAAAAGAACCCTCATAGGTATAGCTTCTTATTAAAAATAAATGTAATAGTCAAAAATAAGATATAAGTTATAATAGAAGCTAATAACTTTCCAATTTGAGTCTAAAAATAAAAAATAAATTACCACTATAAAGGAGAAAAAACTTTCTTTTTCATTGAAAATTTTCCTACTTCATGGTATGAGTCTTGGCCTAGTAACCCCAAGTCATAGGTTTAATTCTACTAGGTAGAACTAATTTATAAGATTCTTTAAATCCTAGCATCTGCCTATGTTTCACTTATTTCAGGTTCTAATACCCCCTTAATTTTTAACACCTAAAGGAAAGTCAAAATTATGTTTTTTCTATTAGAAAATAAATATACAACAAAGCTTCCAAATAGAATAGAGAATAAGAAATCAAAGATACTTCTAATTGTAAATAAAGGTAGTAGACAAAGTAGGTTGATCAACAAGAATGTATCATTAATGCTTATTAAAAGTTATTACAAATTCTAGATACTCATTTTCAAGCATGTTGTATAACTAGACACTTATAAAAAAACATACAAAAAGAAGTAGTCACTTCCATAGATATGAAATCAAATAAACAATTCTTATATGTTAAAGATGAGAACTAATAAGAAAAATTTTATGTTGGGGATGTTTGAGCACAAAAACTTTTAAAAAAAATATTTACCTCTGTAAAATAGTCAACTTATATTTTTATAACTTAGTATTATCTACCAAAATCAAACCTATAGCTTAGAATTCCTAAATCATGAGTCTTACCACTATGTTAACACTTCATTGTTAATATGAAGATCTTAATTTTTTTTGGATCCAAAAAGAATATTTATACTAAAAAATTCAAAGTACATCACTTGTTTAATCACATAGTATAAAGATCCAAAAACAATATTAAAAGGAATAACTTTCCAAGTTTAGGGATTTCTACTCAGCTATTTTGAAAAAATAAAAGAGGAAAATTAATTGTTAGTAGGAAAGATGATTCCAATCCTTACAATATTTACATCATTTTTAATATTTTTTCTTGGACTTAAAATAGCAAAAGGATTCAAAGTAGTAATATAAACCTTTGGTGAAATACCATCTTTTGTAGGAGAAGAAGGTACAAAAGTAAATGTTGACACATAATGTCCATCATGATTGATTTTATGTGAAGTCTCTTTATAATTTTCTAAAGTACACTTATCAATAAAAGATATTCTCTTTGGATAGATAATATTCCTCTTACATACCTTATGTGCTAAATATCTAGATTGATCAATGCTTCATATAGTAAAATTAAAAATAGTTGCAAAAGATTTTGTCTTCTATAGCTTCTTCATTATCATTTGATCATTTTTAGCATTGATATTATTTTGATTTTCATTTGTTTATCTTCATATTTTTTTCTTACTATCTTCATATTCAACATACTTTTTCTTTACCTTGACATTAACATCTTTTTTCTTTTTCTTGATATCTTTTTTCTTGAGTTAAAAAAAAAGACAAGCATTAAACAAATGTCCTTCATGATAACAAGAGTTACAAGAATTAGGAAGATTATAATATGTGATTAGCTAAATCTAAGTCTTCTTACCTACTTGTAATAGCAATTTATTTTTATAATTAAGAATATTAATTTTAATAAAATAATATTTACAAGAACTAAATGATATGCAAATAGATTTCACATGCTTAATAGGCCCAAGAATACTAACAATCTCTTCTTCAACTTTTTGAAAAATTAGTAGAAGATTAAATAACTCACCAAAACATGGAACTTTAGAATATTATTCATATTTGACTTTAAAATGTAAAGTCCACTTATGAATTATTAACACTACATACTTATGTATAAATTATCCTATATCTAGGGCATGCTACATCATTGAAGCATTTTATAGCCCAACAAACAAACAAAATGATAATATTACTTAACATGAATGACTTGAATGTCATGTTTTTAAATCACATCATTTATATAATCAAAATTTTGAATGAACACATATTTTAATGTAAAATCAACTACTAGTGACTCATATACATTGTTAGGAAGAACACAATCATGTGTCTTAGTTGCATCAACATTAGTAGAACAAGGAATCTCAAATTTTTGCTCAATAGCTTACAAATATGCATTCTTAAAACTAATAAAAATTATCATAGTAATAGAAGAAGAAAAAATTTTGTCATCAATTTAAAAAATTGAAATTAATTTAAATGGGGAAATTCTAGAAAGATGTAATTTTTTAGAGAAAAATTGAAAAGAAAGAACTTAGATCTACTTAGAATTGTGATAATGATTTTCATGTTAAAAAACTAAAAATGAATGTTAAATAATTATTATACATAATAATTCATATGAAAATAATTCTAGATGTTCATTTCCCAAGAAGATCTAATTTATTCAACCTTTCTTATTATAGAAGCAATAAAGGATGAACAAATTATAATTTATTGAAATATTATGGATCTAAAAACTATGTATAAATTTTAATAGTAGTATCTTTAACATATCTGCAAATTACATAGTTATAAAACACATTTGATATAATCTCAAAATATTTATAATAATTTCATCATCATTTTATTACCTTCGTCCTATCAATATAAGCTAACCCATTTAGGTAGGAAATAGATTTGATGATAATTTTCTATAGCTAACTCTCTACCTAACACCATAATCTATAAATGTATATTTTTACCATACTTTTAAGTAATGTCTCAATACCAAAAATAATGTTATTCCTAATTGAGGATTCTATATTGCTTCGAACTTCTTCAAATAATGCTAAAAAATACTACTTCTTCTATTAATGAAAAAAATTCTATTTATTCTCAAAATGTAAAATTATAAGCTAATAAGAAAAAATTTAAGACACCTAATTTTGTTCTTCCTAATGATGTATGTGAGTCACTAGTTATTGATCTTACATCATGATATGCATTCATTAAAATTTTAGATTGCCCAAATTATAATCAAATTTCTACTTCATAGTTAAATAATGTGTAGAATAAACATGACCTGCAATTCCTTCATGCTATAAATTATTCTCATTTATTTATGCATATTAAGATAGATAATACTTCAATGTTTCAAAATGCCCTAGATAAAGCATCATTTATATATATTCATGTAGTACTAAGCATTCAACTTCACCAATGCTAGTTCCAAGCCTAGATTTAAAAGGAGGAGAGTTAGTGTCAAGTTTGTAATTGGCTATAAGGCCTTGTCAAATCTATGGATGAGTTTTTTTCTCTTTTGGATTCTGCAGATGTTATAGCATTCCCTAGATGTGATGCATAGTAGTCATAGGGGAGAATTACTATGTAAAATTGATAAAAAAAAAAAATCTTTAGCTCTTCATAGAGGTGAATGACAAAAAGGAACTTATGTAGTTAACTCCATTTTGTTTGGACAAGGCTAGGATGATAATGATGATGTAGTGCTAATTATTCATAAGTGGACTTCAAGTTTTGATATTTATTTTGAAGAATAATTTAAATTTTTATGTTTTATCAAGCTATTTATTCTTTCATTTATTTTTTAGAAATATTTATAGGAAATTTTTGGTATTCATGGTTCGATTAAGCATATGAAATTTATTTCTACAACATTTGGCTTTTGGCTTTTTTTTTTTATTGAAATCAATCTTCTTAACCCTAAGAAGAAATTGGTATTACAAGCAAATGAGAAGACTAATATTTAGCCAATTGTAAATTTTAATATTTCTAATTTTTGCAAATTTTATCATTGTAAAATATATTTATTTAATGTTTATCCTTTTTTTCTTAACAAAAAACATGTTGAGGAAAAAAATGTATTAAAGTTAAAGATATGAAAAATCAAGTTAATATCAATGATAAGGATAATTCAATAATAATAAAGAAACTAGATTTAAAAAAAGCTATGGATATTAACTGGAAATTAATTGCTTAATTAAAGCACATTAAGGTAAAGTGCATGAATATTAAATGCATTAAAGGAAACATTAATCTATTCTCAATGCTGCAAGAATTATCAAAAGGGCCCGTCATTATTTTTGTCACACTATTGTGCTTAGGTACATCAATTCTCGAAGAAAGACCCGTACACACTTAGACTCCTATTGCAGGCATTTAGAAATATTTTAACTCTGGAATGGTTAAACTGTAATAAATTTAGTACTCTATGACAAAAACTATATGCAAATTGTGTGCCCAAGCGCTATATTTATAGGCTAGCATATACCCCACAATATCAGATATTTGACATCACATCTTGGGGTCCAATATTAGGTATTCGATATCGAGCCTCTGATATTGGATACTTAATATCAAAGCACATCAAAACATGATTCATCATACCCCCACGACTGAGTGAAAACTCATCCTCGAGTGAAGAGGAGGAGGAACAAGTTCCTTCCAAAATATTGAATAAGTATGGGATTATTAACTAACATACAGACTAACTCAAATGGAGCAAAGAAACTCTAAGTGTCCAAGTGTATGGATTTACAATCTTTTACAAAATTAGGTGTTCATGATAATAGCACTAAACACCCTAGAGAAAATTGACATCCAACTCCTCTTGGTAGCTGAAGAGCAAGGGAGAAGATCCAACTATCATGAATGGTCCTTGTTATGTGGTACTACTGCGTCATCCTTGGTGAAGACAGTCTTGCTTCCAGTCCACACTTCCCACTGCAATCACAACAAAATTGTGAATTAGTATGCAATGTGTAACATATAGCTTTTAAATACCTTATCTTTTCAATAGCTACACATGGCTAGGTTGTGATTATGGTGGATTGATTCCTTTAGTAGTGTTAGTAAGAAGACTAACAAATAAGGTAAAATGGATAAGTAGTCCAATATTAAATTTGAAAAAGTTCAAACAAGATGAAATGTTTGAAGAGGGTTTAAGAATTCACAACTATAAAAAGGGAACTTCACTAAAAAACATTGCAAAGATGTGCACAATTGGATTTCATTGATGAGGAATGTAAAAGAATTTGATTGTAAGAATGTCTAAGGATATAGAGCTTAACTAACCCAACTAAAAGATATGCAAGTGGATCCTTCCCAAAGTAGACATAGGCCTTTTATTTCCCTTGCATAATTTCAAACTGAGAGGTCTGAGGGCCCCACGGATGATTAATGGTTAAAAAAAGTTAAATACAAAAACCTAGAAGAAACTACTTGAGAATTTTGACACATTAAACCAAGACATCAAACAAGAACATGAAATTGATAGTGAGGTGAGATATGGAAAGCATAGATGGCATAGAGAGAGAGTGGAATGGAGTTCTTAATTAAGGTCACATGAAGTCCCTTGTAAATTTTGTGGTTAAATGATCTAATAAAATCCATCATTATTCCAGACCAAAACCAACCACATTCAGTGACATCACATCACCATTCTAAGACTAGTCCATCCCTCTATGACACAAGAGTGCTCCCATAGAACAACCACCATTCCTTATTAGAAAAGAGAAGAGAAGTAGGAAGTGAGGAAGGGACTTAGTTAGAGGGGACCTTCAAGCATGGATAACATGTCTTTCTAGTCCCATAACTAGTGCTTGTAGCTTGGTTATTTTGTCTAAGTGGTGTGCTTTGTATTCTCATCATTTTTTATTTTTTCACCTTTTTTTTGAATGAGAACCACACCATGAAAGGACTTATTCAACTTCCTATTGTTGGTCAACACAAAATAGTAAGAAATCCATGAAAACATACATGCACACAAGTATGCAAAATGGCACAAAGAGTACCGAATCCCCTTGAAGTCACATCCTATTCAAACCTTTGAATCCTTTTCAGTTTGGAAACAACCAAGGTCACAATTTTATTAAAGTTTTATTAATGAAAAAGGAACTACACATTTCTAGAAGGAAAATCATAAAGTTTGTGGATGGGTGGATGTTGTGGACTCACTGCCTATTGCATGAAAAAGAAACTATATATTAATCATCAGTAACAAAATTCAAAGCTAGAATCTAGACACCAACAATCAAATAATCGGATAGCACATGCCCACATCAATTAAATCATACTGTACCTAGTTGGCAATAAGACAACCTTATTAAAAAAAGATAAGAAAATCACATCCCAATAAAGAAAATATATAAGAATTTGTAAAATATTTAAGAAAAAGAAAACATACTAACGATGTTGTAAAATAAAAATTTTGAAAGTTTAATAATGTCGAAAAGAAAAAGTGTAAAATAAAGAATGTGTAAACAAAAAGTTATAAAAGTAACAAGCTGTAAAACAAAAATATGGAAAACTAAGGAGCTGCTTATATAGTTAGCATGGATGGCTATCTCCCCCATGATTGAGTTGAAAGAAGGAGATCTAAAATATTGAGCATGGTTGTCCATCCGATGAGGCATTTGTTGCATTGACTTGCTTAGGCTTGTGAAAAGATTTGACTTATTATATGTTGACCAGGTGTTTCTTGTCTAGGATCTTAGGTTTATAGATCAACATGGCCCCAAAAGGGAAAGTTTCGTAAATGAGATAAGGTCCTTCCCATAAGGTCTAGAACTTAGTTTGTTAAGGTACATGTGTGGGGTTCCAGTAGAGAACCTTATTCCTGCTTGAACTTTGACTTTTCTAATTCTAAGATCATGGTGTTTTTTGTTGAATGCCTTGTGCAACTTGTTAGATGATAGGGCTACCAATCGATTTTCATTTAGCAAGTTGAGATTCATTAATCTTTCTTTTTGTGCTAGACTCAAGTCAAGGTTGAGGTCATAGGCTATTGAAAGTGTACAAAGCTCAGATTAAATAGGAAGTGTTGGTAATTTTTCATACACAATATCATAGGGAGAATAGCCTATAGAAAGTTTCCATGTTGAGTGACAAGCCCAGAGGGCATCGTTGAGTTTTGTACTCTAGTCTTTCCTATATTTGTTAATAGTTCTTGTTAGAATCTTTGTGATTTCCATATTGGTAACCTCAGCTTGACCATTGGCTTGGGGATCAAAGGGTGTTGTTAGTTTATGTTCAACCCCCAAGCATTGCATAAGCTTCCAAAAGGTAATGCCTATAAAGTGAGTTCCATTATCATAAATTAATGCACATGGCACACCAAACCTATTTACAACATTTTGTTGTACAAACCCAGCAACACTAGAAGATGTATAGTCAATGACGACTGTTACTTTTTCCCATTTTGTATAATAGTTAATAGTGACTATAATATACACCTTTCCATTTAACATGGGCATCATGGAACCCATGAAATCAATGCCCCAGATGTTGAATGGTTCTAGTGATTAAATCGATTACTGAGGTCCCTTCATTCAAGTGATCATTTCACCATCTTGTTGGCAATGTTCACAAGAGTGGACATACTAGTCAGCATCCCTTAAGATTGTTGGCCAATAATACCCTGCCATTAGGATTTTAATGGTCATGCATCTCCTAGCATAGTGGCCCTCACAAGGACCCTCATGAACATCCTAGAGAACATGTAGTTGATCAACATCAAAGACATACCAATGAACCAAGCCATTGGTGCACATGTTGTAGAGGTGTCCATTTATCTCCATGAAGAATTTTACCTAGTGAAGAAACTATTGTTTCTTTCAACAGTCTAGCCCTTGTGGCATCTTTTGAATGAGAAGATAGGTAAGAATGCTATCATACCATTTCAGCTCAGTGGGAAATTGTTTAGTTATAACCTCAGCAAAGAGGAGTTCATTAGGAAGTAGATTAGATAGTGAGCTTTCATCCTCTTTGTTTTTCCATCGTAACTGAGACAAGTGGTTAACAACCACATTCTTAGTTTCCTTTCAATCTACCATTGTAAGATCAAATTCCTATAAGATCGCCTGCCACCATATGACAGGAGGGCTTACCATTGGCTTATTCATTAGGAAGCAAATGATGTTGTGGTCTATGTGCACAAACACTTTGTATCTAAGCACATAGTGTCTGAACTTCTTGAGAGCAAACACCACTGTCATCAATTCTTTTGCTATGTTAGTGTAGTTTAGTTGTGCACCCATAATGCTTCAGCTTGAGCAGTCGGTGTAATATGGATGTTTCTTATTGTCCAACTGCATAAGAATAACTCCCAAGGAATAATTTGATGTATCTATCATAATATGAAATGGTCTGGACCAGTTGGGTGCTTATAGAATTAGATTTTCTACAAGTTTCTCCTTTAGCTATTTGAATACTTTTTCACATTCATTGGTCCAAACAAATGAAGCATCTTTCTTTGTCAACTCAACCAATAGTTTTACAATCTTCGAAAAATTATTTATGAATCATCAGTAGTAGCCAGTGTGTCCAAGGAATGACCAAACATCTTTGACAGTTTTTGGTTGGCAAGTTATTCTTTGGATAACCCTTATTTTTTTGAGGTTGACCTCAATTCTTGCTTATGATAGTCAGTGCCCCAATACAATGCCCTCCTAAACCATTAGATGAATCTTTTGCTAGTTGAGCCATAGATTTATTTCAATACATCTTTTTAGTATTTTCTCAAGGTGGTCTAAAGTTTACTCAAATGTAGCTCCATGTGGAGATGTCATCCATGAAGACTTTCACACTGCTAGTGATTTGCTATAGAAAAATTCTTAAGACTAGGCATTGGAATTATTAGGGGCATTGCATACACTAAAAGGCATCTTGTGATATGCAAAAGTCCCCCAAGGACTCATGAATGTAGTTTTGGCCTAGTTCTCTGACGCAATCTAGATTTGGTTATAGCCACTATAACCATCCAAAAATCTATAAAAGCAATGCCTAGATATTTTGTCTAACACTTACTTAACAAAGGATAATGGAAAATGATCCTTGAATGCTGCCATATTTAGTAGCCAAAAATTGATGCAAACCCACCACTTGTCATCTTTCTTTAGCACAATCATGAGTGGACCAACCCACTCACTATCCACAATGGAATAGATGAACCCTACCTTGAGGAGTTGTTCAATTTTTTACTTGATGATCTGCTTCAATTTGGGGTTCAACTACCTTTGTGGCTGCCTCTTTGGCTTCATGGTCGGGTCAATGTGGATATGATGCTAGCATATCCTAGGATCAATCACTATAAGTTCAAGATATGACCAAGAAAAGGCTTCTAACCATTTTTCAACCACATTCAATAGCATTTGTTTCTATTCTGGAGCAAGAGTTGTGTTGATTATGATAGCTTCCCATTTTTTAAGAACACATATTCCATGTTGATTAGTAGAGTTTTAAATTCAAAGGGCTCTTACTTGAAATTTTTAGGGATTTCCAACTCTTCCTAATAGGTATCATCATTTGCATTATCAGAGAGTTGGTGATGAACTTGCTCTAGTTCATCCATGCCTACTACATATGTGCATGTTAGGCTCTCAATAGGTTCCATGCATAGTGTGATACTTTTAGGATCAGTGGTCAGCCATTGGGTGCCCTCTTGCTTTATGGCTACTACGTACAGGCATCTTTGAATATCTACTTTTGGTGCACACTGCTTGCATGTAGAGATGGGTGCTTGTTTCACTGACCAATGTTTCTACACATAATTACACCCTATATCGCTATACGTGATGCATGGAACTCGCTCCTTCTCAATCTTTCTAAATGTGTTTTCTTTAGATATTTCTAGACAAAGATCTCTGATGGCCATTTTTGCATCAACGGTGCTTAGCCATGCCCTCCCCATGATGATTGGGAAGTCCCCTTTGTAGTTCTCCACCTTGATTACTAGGAATTCAGTAGGATAAGACCATCCATAAACAATGGTCACAATGTCTTCAAGAAATTCTAATGGAACAGTGATGGACTGGTCTGCCAATTCTAATATGACGTTGCTCTTATTGAAAGGAGGTAGATTCCATGCAATATACATCTTATGAGAAATCAAGTTAATACCAGAACTTGAATCAAGAATAGATTTGTACGATTCATTCCCAACAATCTGTAAATAAATAAGAGGAATTCTAAGATCAACTAATTTCCTAGGAAGGTTGCCAACCCAAATCTAATTAGATACAACATGAGTTAACATAACAATATGGATTCAGGGTGGGATTTGATTGGAAGGGAACTTGAAGAAATTTGATACAAAGGGAGATAAAGAAACCAGGTTGTCAACTGCAAGTGTATGTGAGGGCTTAGGTGGACTGTTCGATCAAAAGAAAGGTCTTTTCTTTGATCAAGTGTCCAAACCACTCAGTTGATGAACCAATTGTAGATTAACTACCCTGGTGGCATTGTGTTATTGTAGTTGAGCTGAGAGTTCACCTTACATAGATGGAGCAGGTGGCAACTATGCAGAGGATGGAGGAAGATGTGTTAGAATAGGAGAAGGCTAAGGGTAAAAGGTGGTATCCCTCCTTGCATGTGGAGAATGAGGTCAATAATAATGAGAAGGATAGTAGTGAGATTGAAAAGTAGAAATGTGACTAGAAGAGTCATGTGGAGACAAGAATTACTGAACGTAATGCCCATATGGATCAAGTTGTTTGTAATGGTATTGTTGCCTTGGTGGTGCCAGTGCCCATGATAGTGGTTGCTACCACTATTGATACTGCTCATATACTTGCAATGAAGTTCCACTTGGATAATACTATTGTTTTTGGTGGAATTACCTAGAATTTCCTTGAGAATAATGTAATCTTTTGGGTGTTTGCCTTTGAGAAAGTCATGGATTCAAAGCATACACCTAACTTCAGTAAGTGTGACACTATGGGACAACATCCCTTAGGATGTTCATAATGGTAGAGGTCACATCGATCATCATCATTTGATTTACTTCTCACAACTTCATCTATTACAACAATCTTGCCCTTACCTCTTTGTTTGGCATGTTTAGCTTCCTTACACCTCCTACCCTCATGATCACTATCTTGTTCTTTCAACTCTTGAGAACTTTTAAGGATAGCTTGAAATCTACTATCCATGGAATCCCATAACTGATCAACCTTGGTTGTAATTTTAGATTAAAATTTTTGAAGTAGCAATGTTTTCCTATTGACAACCTCATCAAGTGTTGATTCTTCCTCACTATCACAGAATTAAACCTCCCTCTTTCGAATGGAAGGATCCCAATTGTACTCTTCTGCACTTTCTCATTTCCTTAATTCTCCTTCTCTTTCACTACCTACTTGATCAATCTTTGGATCTAATGAGCACTTAGTTTTGATAATCACCCTTGGGCATAGATGATAAATATTCTCCTCATTTTTTATCAAATCCTATCTACAATGTGGTGAAGTTGGTCTAATTGAGGATAACCATGGTTGGGACATCTGTGCAATAAGGAATAGTATCAACTAATGGCGGCATCCAAGGGTTCATGTGTTCCTTGTTTTCATCCTTCAATCTACCTCCTTAAGTTCGACACTTGGGAGTATGTCTAATATTTATCATTGAACAATTCAAGCATTATACTCCATCGTCTAATAGATTCCAATTTTAAGGACCAGTACCAATTATCTACTTCTTTAATGAGTATCCTTGGGAACAACATAAGCTTTTGCCACTCATTTTTTATATTTTGCAAGGCACATGAATCTTGAAAATATTGGAGATGGTTTTTCAAATCTAAGTTATATCCCCCTTTGAACTAAGGAATATTGTTAATGTCTAGCCTCTTGATCTAACTATCCTTTACATGCCTTGTAGGGATTCTTACTACCTCTGCAATGTTTAGCATACTCTAGGTAGCAAGAAAAGGCTCATCAAGGCCATGATTTTGGTACCTACAATGCTCTTTGCTACACCTTTGTTCATGGTTGTGAGTCTCTCTTGAACACTCGCACCCCTGGTCTTGACTTACCCAACAGTCCCTTCGATTCGGTCCCGTCAGTCACCTCCATCATGATCATACTCCCTGCAATTGCAATTAGATCTAGAAAAAGAAGATTATGATGATGATGGCAAAGAGGAAGGAGGACTAGCACCATCATGGTGCATTCTACCTCCTCTTTGATGGTTGTGGCCATGATCATGATCTTGTTTCTTATCTGCATCCCTGCCTTGACTCTCCTCCTTGGATCCACCTTTGTCATTGGATCCATTCTTGCCAAAACCATAATTATGAATCATGGATTCCAAGTTCTAGTTTTGACCTCCTTCATTGAAGTCAAAGAGAGGAATTTCATTAAATGGAAATCCCCTAGAGAAGGGTTCTCCATCATCTTTTTGTTATAGTAAGAATGGGGAATCATTGAACCACTTTCTCTTCACAGATTCATAGCACTGTTCTAGTTGTTGATCCTTGAGATGTTGTGTCTCAATGGGATGATAATCCTTGGCATCACTATCCTATATAACATACTCAGCATGAAATCCTTGGAGGCCCAAATGCACAAGAGTTTGTTAAAGCATCACAAGAATAGATCAATCCAATAGTAACACAATGTTACCCTTCATATCATGCCACTGCAGCAGTTCATCCTAGTTTGGGATGAAGGTCAAATTGGATACATACTCATCAAGATGAGCATATACCACTCTGTATTATTGGGGCACTTTCTAATTTACTCCATCAAACTTGGGTAGAGAATTTATCCTATGAGAAGAAGACATTATATGTTAGAAAAATAAAAATGCAATGTGCTCTTTAAATTTTTTGTAGTTATTTTAAAGTATGATATGACTTTAAGGTTCATTCCAATGATTTTAAATAATTTTCACTAAGTCCTAGATAACACACGTAACAACTAAAAGGTCCTCAACAATAGCGCCAATGATGAGTGGTGAGGTAACCCTATTCCCAACCATACGAATCACAAGCATTCATGTGTGATCTAGTCGAACTCCATAGACCTTAAGTTCTTAAGTACACTAGTTTAAGGAAGTGAAATCTAAATGGAATGATCATTTTTTTCTCAATTCCACTCATGAGGTACAGGTATATGGTTAAGTGCAACTAACATATATGATTTTTATCATTTCCTAGAATAAGAATGAAAGGTCGAGGAATTTAATATTTAATTAATCTACTACCTAGCTAGCCTAACACAAGTACCCATTCCCACTCTTCGGACACATCCTGAACAAATATAGCATTGTTGGGTTACCAAATGTTAAGCATTTTTGGATTACCAAGTGCTACACGTATGCTTGAAGCGGTCGTGCCTATGTTCATTAATAACTGGAAATTAATTGTTTAATTAGAGTGCATTAAGGTAAAGTGCATGAATATTAAATGCATTAAAGGAAACATTATTCTATTCTTAGTGCTGCAATGATTATCAAAAGGGCTCATCTTTGTTTCTGTCACACTACTATGCTCAAGTACCTCAGTGCTCGAACAAAGATACATACATACTCAAACTTTCGTTGCAAGCACTCAAAAATATTCTAACTCTAGAATGGCTAAACTGTAAGAACTTCGTTACTCTATGAAAAAACCTATATGGAAATCATGTGCCCAAGTGATATATTTATAGGCCAGCATATATCCCACAATATCGAATATTCAACATCGCATCTTGGGATCCAATATCGGATACCTGATATTGGAGCACATCAAAACACGATTCATTAAGGTACATAATTACTTAACATGTACGTTGCATGTGATTCTTTTTTCATGATTAATAATTCTCTACAACATACCAATACTCTTTTAGCTAGATTGAAGGATTACTACATGTTATTTAATTCTTAGATCAATTGGCAAAAATCTGTTGTTTATTGTATTGGTAATATTGATGAGTGGGTATTCTTAGGCCTTGGAAAATCTTTTAAAATATTTTTTTAAAACAATTTTAGGAATTCTTTTTTCTTTTGAGCCTAATCTTACCATTCTATGGAATTTTGTCATTAATAAAATTTTAAAAAAAGATTAATAAATGAAAAGGAAAAAAAGCTCACTTTTGTTGACAAAGTTTTAGTTATTAAGAAAATGTTTGAGTCAAATTCTGTTTATTACTCTAGTTATTGGGCTCATTCTAAAACTTCTTATGAATAAATTATTTATATTATCCATCCGTTTCTTTGATTTTCTAGGCAATATAAAAATGATTCTTTTAGAGTTGCTTGGGATATTTGTACTAGTAGTAAGAAAGATAGAGGACTTAGCATCATTAATTATTATAACTAGGGTATTTCTCTTGTTGCAAAATAGATTGTAAAGTGAATTAATGGAGATGATGTTTAGATGCTTGTTTTAAAAAATAAACTTATGTAAGGAAAACCTAAGAATTATAATACTTGGTCTTCTAATAACTTTCTTCACTATCTTCTTTTTTCTTAGGCCATTTCTCTTTTTGGATTTTCAATTCTTAAATAAATTTAGAAGACATGGTGTAAGCTTAGTAAATACTAGAATTATAATCTTATTATAGTTTTAGAAGATATTCTTAAGCAAATTAGCCCTTGATGGCTTTTAATTAAGGATTTTGGACTACTAATGTATCTAGATTGTGTACTAATTGGAGCAAATTTGGTATCGCTACAACTCTTGTCTATGTATGCATGGTAGATGGATTACTTGGAATGAAGCTTCTAGCCTTTATGGTTTAAATAGAAAAAATAAAAATAATTTAAAAAAATTAATTTATAAATTTAAGAGTTTAAGTAAAGTTGATAATGGTGTGCATTAGGTTTTACTAAATATTTTTTAGAAGGATGACATATTTGTTGTTTTTAATTCCAAAGTTTCTTATCAAATTATTACAAAGAATGATTGTAATCATAAAAAATTCAGTAAGGCCTAGAAAATGCAATTATCATTGCACTTTTGGATGATGAAAATCAAAGATATTCAAAGAGCTCTTACGTGTCCCAATATTTTTATTTTAATGATGTCTTATTCATCAAGGTCTTTCTATTGATACTTATCTTAAATATATTTAAAAAAACTTCCTCAATGTCCTATTTGTAGAATTGAATACTCATTTTCTCATGTTTTTCTTTTTTTTTTAATTTCCTATTGCTCAGCATGCTTGGAAATAAACATCTAGAATTTATAATAACTTTCAACTAAGCATCAATGAAGTCATTCTTGCTGATAAGCATACTTTGTCTACTTTCCTTCTTTACATTTGGCATTGCCTTTGACCCCTTGTTCTCTACTATATTTGGAAGCTTTGGTGTGCAATTATTTTTCAATAGCAAGAGCATAATTATGACCTCTCTTTAGGAGTTAAATACTATATTCTCAAAGATGTTGATTTTTAGATACAACTTTAAGTAAAATAGCTCATAGTAAAAGTTGAATAGGTAATTTTTTCTATAGTATTAATTTCATTTTATTTTGAAGGCTTAAGGATGGGAATCTTTCCACTTTTGTTGCTATCTATTCTTTATTTATGATGAATATATTCTTTTTTCTTTAAAGAGAGTTTTCTCCTTCTCTTTACAAGAAATCCTTTAGTAAGAAGTAAAACCCCTTAAGGATGCTTCTAAATAAGGGCAAGACTTGATTTTTTTACTACCTCAAAGGGAAGGCTTT
Organism: Gnetum montanum; assembly: GCA_015680685.1. Classification (NCBI taxonomy): domain Eukaryota; kingdom Viridiplantae; phylum Streptophyta; class Gnetopsida; order Gnetales; family Gnetaceae; genus Gnetum; species Gnetum montanum. The sequence goes on along the minus strand of MNCI01037235.1, from coordinate 193,877 downwards.
TAAGGATTGGTTGTAAGAATGAAAACCTGAAGAGGCATCCCCAAAATTGTTGGGCTTTCTTTGGACTCTCTCTTCGATGATCTAATGTACTATAAATTTTTAAAATATTATAATTCATTTTTTTGTGATTCAACACCCCCTCCCCCCTCCTAACAATAGAAAATATAAAAACTAATGGATTAGATTACCTAGGCACAAGCATTAACATTATTACAAAAGATTATTATGAAAAGTTAGAAAAACCAACCTTCACTCTATGACATCCCAATTTTAGATACTTCACCTTAGTTGTTATGACTTGTGGCTTGAATTTTTGATGTGTTGTTTGTCTAACCTTTACCTTGTATTTGGATCCTTTTTTTGGTTATGCTTCAATGTGCTTTGATGGTATTGCATATTTTTGGATTTATCTATGTAGTTGAGCTTTGGTTGTAATTGTACTTTTAAGTTCACATTTACATGTACATAAGCTTAAGCTTTGTGATGATGTATGTTGTGGGCTTATTTACATATTTTTACTATATTCCTTGTAATTACATTATGAAATGTATTTGATATTTTAGTTTTTTTTTATTTTAGCTTATGAACATTACATTGTTGAACTATGTAGCTTGAAAATACTATTGTGAGATGTACTTGGTATTTTAATTTATTTATTTACAATACATGTACATTACATAGTTAAGGTATGTAACTACATTTACAAGGTGAATTTGATATTTTCACCTTATAAATTCCTACTATCAAACTTGGATCCCAAGTAGTAAATCTTTTTTATATGTAGAAGATGCAACCTTGATTTTTACTACTACAAAACATATGCAAATTATGTTATGAATTTTAGAAAAATATTGTCCTTCATCTTGTCTTTGAGTGAATGTAGACAAAACCAAATTAATAATCTACGATCCAATAAAGGCCTATTACAACTTTCATTTTGGAGGTACCAACACACAAATAGTATATTCTTTTAAATATTTGGGTATCATTTATATGAACAATTATATGTAAGGGAAGTGCATAAAAAAAATAACATGAGGTTTCAAGGCTCTGTATGCTTTCAAAAACAAGTTCAAGGATTTAGGACTATGGGTTTAGAATGTCAAAGAATAAATTTTTCAAACTATCATCTACCCTACTATATTGTATGGATGCATTATTTGGGGATCTAGACTCAATCCAAAACTTTGGAATTGACGAGTTAAATATGAAGATGCAAACACCTTAGAAATTTTTATTATGTGAATGTGATTTATTATCTTTAGAACTAGAAGCCTTGTTCCATTTCATTACATACACTTATAGCTTGCATATGTCAAGTTAAGATATTTTCTAAAGTAGTTCTTAAGGATTCACGAGATCATGGTTAGTATTTTCAGGGGATGCAATGGTTGAGAAAATGGAATATCTCTTAGGAGGAAGTGCAGAAAAATCCTAACCATATTTATTAACTAGTCAAGTAGAAGGTTTTAACACAAATGTGATCTAATGTGAAAGGAAAAAGACAATTTTATTAGCACTACACTGGATCTAAGAAACTAGATGTAGAAGCTAACTATCTCTCAACTACTACTCTAATCAAGTATCAAAATGCTATCAACAAGCTTTGCTTAAGTTCTCATCATCTTAGACTTGAAAGTGAAAGATGGATCCAACCTCCTAAACCAGAGTGCATTTATAGGTTGTATAGATTAGGAGCCCTTAAAGATAAGTCACATATAAAAAATATGTATGATTTGTTCTTGATGCTCCCATTGGTGCTTGATCAATTTGTAGATTTTATCTTTATTTTTTATGAAAATGTAATATTTTTCTAAGAGATCTTATGATCTTCAAACATAATAAGGATTCATTTTATTTCATCTCATAATTTATTTTATTTTAGCATGTGTGCACTAACCCCTTTGTTGGAGTTTTGAATAAGTAGGTATGATGGATCATTGACACATGGTTCTACATCAAACATATGGTATGAAGGAGGGGGTATGGATGTGTGTGTGTGTGTGTGTCAGAATCTTGAAATAATTATAATATAGCTACATCCCAAGATATATTTTCCAATTAGAACTTTATAACTCAACATTCCCCTCTAGACTCGAACTCATAACTTGGAACTTTTAAATCAAGAGTCTTACAACTAGGCTAACAACTTATTATTTAGACATGTGATATGCCTTGGTTATTATATATTTGATTTGTCTTTTATAATTTTTTGTTGATTAATTAATTAATTTGTTATTTTAATTTGAGAATAGTATCATAGGGTAGTGCCTTGGTTAAGTATATTTGGATTTATACTGTGGACCTTGGTTAGTATTTAGAGAGGGCATAGCTATTAGGTAGCACCTAGGGGTACCTTAGTATACCAACATTAGGGTATAGATCTTTTATAAAAGATATTTTAATTTTAAAAATCTGAGATCACATGTATTTGCCTTTTAGTTTCCCATTAGTAATTACCCTATTAGTTTAACCCTAACATATCCTTGTGAGTATAAATATTCGATAATCCTTCCATTAAAAATCATCCATTGCTTCATTTATATTTGGAAGAGTAATCCAAAGAGGAAGATCCTTTCAAATAGGAAAGGAACTTCACTCAAGCCAATGCAAAATTTTAAATCTACATAAATGTTTTCTATTCGATGTTTCATTTCAAATTCTACTTAGATATGATCTTTGACCAATGCCTCTACTTAGGGTTTGCACCTAATTATTAAGAGATTCTCAATGAAGTGAATTTTTCTATTGGCAATTTTTCTAGTTAGGTAGGAAAATTTATTATAACACTCATTTTTTGATTTTTTAGATTGAACTAGGTAATGCAAATTGATGAGCACCAAACCTCAACAACCTAATTTGAAGCCAAATCTCACCATTGATATAAGAAAAGAAATACAATGCTTTATTCTTGCTTAATAATATGAATATTTATATAAATACTAAAAGAAAACACCCCAAGAATAGATACACTTAAGATCCTCACAATTCTACTCCTCTCACATAAAGGTAAAAGTCATATAATAATGACTCTCATTACTTTGTCATACATAATTACCCATGATGGCTATAAAAAGAATAGAGTGCTCACAAAGAGATCACTCTCCCTCTCCCAAGACACCCTAGTAAGGCTCTCCTACCTCAGTGATGAATCACATTTTCCTTAATCCCCAATATATGATCTCATGCTACAATGTTAAATATCTAATATCGTGAGGTCTATTTTCTCCTATAAATACACATGTTGTTGTCATGTATTTGGCATATTTTGGTCATTTTATAGCTAAACTCTTGTAGTTTTATTACATAGTCTTAGAGAATAGTCAGTGAGTGCTCACAGTGTGGATTTGAGTTAGTTGTATGACATTTTATTTGAGTGGCAATGTACCTAGACACAGTCCATGAATGATGATAAGATCGAGATTGATTATTATTCATTGCAGCACTTTGACTTAGATTAGATTTACTTTCCATGCAATTTACTTTTCATGTACTTAGTTAATATTTACATTTCCATGCATGTTAATGAATTGGTAGAATGAGCGCAACTAGTTTCTAGCATAAACACATATATGCTTGGTAATCCTAGCAGCATTATTGCTTAGTTTACCTAGTAACGTAGTGCTTGGTAATCCCAGTAGTGGATACATGAGCTTAGGACATGTACGACAAACTGGGAATAGACACTCATCACCTATAGGCTAGTTTAGACTTTACTTCCTATTGTTAATTTGCTTAAATAATTAATTTCTTTATTCTCATTAAGAGTAGCATAAGGCCAAAACAACATCAAAAATCATATGCCTCACCTTGGACTAAACCATACATGAAAAAAATATCACTAGTCCAAGTGGAAAGATAGTAAAATGCAATTAAGGCATAACAATCTAAATGTCACAATTAGTCTCATCCACAGAATTTGACTGAATTGTGTGTGAATGATTGTGATTTATATGGTTGGGCATAGGGGGTACTTGTTGCTCATCACTCACTCTTAAGACTAGCCTTTTTTCTTAGGACTAGCCTATCCAAACATAGGCTTTTAATGCCTTTTTATAACTTTCCAAGTATCTCTTCATCTTTCCTTGATGCCCAAAATCCAATTTGATGACTATTGAAGTCCACTTGAGAAGATGTGTTTTTCCTTGAAAATACATCTTTCTTAAGACCTAATTATGAATAAAAGATGTCTTCCGTTTCTTAAAATTGATCATTCATAGAGAAGATTTCCATCAATCACAAAAAATTTCTTTCACCTAAAAAAGATCTATTTATCTTGGAAAAGATGTCTTCTTTGATAAAGCTAAAAATAAAGATGCCTATTTTGAGGTCTGGAATATCTAGAAACCTTCAAACAAGTTTCCATTAATCTCAAAACCTCCTAAACTCATCAAAGTAATCTTAAAAAATATCCAAAAATGTCAAAACTCAAGGAAAATACACATCATCATTTAAGAAACGACACATTGATCTAGGTGATGTTCACATCTACATCCTTTACAAAAACTTTTGACTCCCATATAAGAGGAATTTACACTTGAGATAGTTGTTGTTTCCTTAACATAGGCCACAACACATACAACAAAATCACAACACCCATGGAATGATTGGAGCTTACAGTATTTAATCTTCACCTTCCAACACTTATTACATAAACACCAAACATAATGTATGCATGATACACATAGACACATGTATATATCTTAGCACAATTTTGTGCTTACATCAAAATGGAAAATGAAGAAGTTATATGAAAGAAGAATGAATATGGTCTTTACACTTAAAGGTTTTGCCATGCTTCCATCTTGAGAGCATCAAATCCCATGTATCTCTTCTATGACCTACAACAAAAGAAGAATAAAAAAATTTAAAAATCTTAAGTCTTTTCAACCTAGCTTCCCTTCTTTCATTTTATATTCTCTTCTTTACTTTATTCTTCTTGGTTCTTCAAAGTCTACCACTTAGCTCCCTTCCATCATTATCATTACAACCACTATGATTGCCTTCATATTGTTCATCCATTTTATAGCCAAGAAAATCAAGGTTATCAACACACTTCACAAATTCATCATTACTATAATCAATAGCAAACATTTCCAAATTCTGGAAAATCGTATCATTATCAATGTCCTTACCAATATCAATAATAACCTTCCCATCATGAATATTCTAATAGGCATTATGATAACATTCAATATCAAACACCTTACCATCATTAGTCTTCCTCTTAGTAATAATGACATTGAAAGTAACACCGCTTGCATCATTCACATCATGACTCTCAGTCTCATCACAATTACCATAATAATCATGATGCACATCATCACAATTGAATAGTTGACTATCAAGCTAGAATGAAAGACTAACATCCATCACACTAGCTTTCACATGAGAGACCTTACTAGCATTGATAAGGTGAATCTCATACTTACTTACCCTTTCACAGATTCTTCCATCTACATCTGGTTAAACTTGATCTTCAACATGTGGTTATCTAGAATCATCAAAACTTGAACATTTCAAATCCTAAATAGGAGTTCCCAAATAAAATGACTCCTTCTCTTTAAAAGGAATTACTTGTAGGTCCTTCCATTTATGTATGTATTTTGAGTTGTCACTTTCACAAGTCTGGCTAGACTTTATCAGAGTCCTTCCTTGCTTACATAGCCTAGAACCATTTGGTCGATGTGGAATCTAGTATTTATGTGATGAATAAAGCTCATGATTTTTCCTTTTTCTATTGTTGATGCCTTAAACATTAAAACACTAAATATATTTATTTAATTATTATTTCATTGAGTTGCAATGATTCATCTTTATCCATGGAGGTCATAATTATACAACATGGTGGTGGATCAATGAGGTTGGAACTAAGAGCCAATTATTGTTTTCCATGTATGGTGTTTGTCACAACTTAGAAATTTGAATAAATTTAATTATTTAATTTAATGCATATGATTAATTCTTTAATGTTGTCAAATGTGTTTTAATAGATTAGCTTATTGTTATTACTATTATTGTTGTTGTTGTTGTTGTTGTTAGTTTCCTACATAAGTGAGTGCAATTTGCTTATTAGGGTAATTTGTTAAATTTTTCTGTCCTTTGTTTCACTATTATTTAAGCTCAGTCATAGATATTTTGAATATTTTATGATTAAATGTTAAAATCCAATTACCCTAGGAAGTTTTTCTTTATGTTAGTTATCATGCCTTTATAAGTATTTGAATATGCATATTTTAGTCTTTATGCATATTTAGTTATGTATGTTCAATGTTTATTATGCACATTTAGCTGTGTATCTTTTATTTTTATTATACATAAGTGATTATATAATATTTATTTCATGTAGCAATTTTGAATCTTGACCCTACTCAAAACATATTCCTTATTATCTTTTGTCATTAAACTAAGATTTGTAGCTCATTTTAAATTATAATTTAATATTGCATAAATTAGCTTTGTTAAGGAAGTACCTTAGGATGATGTCATACCTAACATCTGACATTATCAATGTGCTTGGAATGTTTGAAAACATAGGTTTTGATCCTTGGTTCATTAAAATCAGAATTATGATTCTCGAGATATCACACTTTCTAGTTTCCTAAGATACCAAAAAAGTTTTTGCATTTAAACTAGGAGATCATGATAAGTAAATCTTACATAAGATTTCAACATATGATTAGGTAAAATGCTTGATAATCATCCCATAGGTTCAAATATAATTTAATTTAGAGACCTGATGTGCATGTTACAAGTGTTTCTGTGTGAGGGTGTTCGAGGAAAGAGAGAAATGAGAAATGGACTTATAAAAATAAAAATGGTAAATAAAAAAATTTAAAAATCAAATTTCAAAAGTAAATAGTCCATGGTGGTTTATAATCATGTTCATGTACATAACATATTTACTTTATGTTATGTTTCATAACATAGATGCATGTTATGTATATTTATCCACCGCCTTCACATCAGGTTTTGTTCCAACACCTGCTTTTGCCCTAGTTTTTTGTCGCAGCTTTTGTCATTTGATTTTGACATTTTTGTTTTGCCAAAACTGTGTTCTATCATGTTTTTCTAAAAGATGTACTTTGCACTTTCTTCTTCATTTTCCAATCAATTTTAACCTTGTTTCTTTTATTCTTCCTCTTATAAATAGGTTGTGGCCTTAAATATGATTCATCTTAGTTCGTAGAAGGGTTTTGGGTGCAATAGGTTAAGCAAAGAAAAAACAAATTGAAAGCATCATGTAGAAAAGGAAGATGCTAAGAAGATTCTAGGAGATCCACCAACACAAGTAAGAAAGATTATTTTAAGTTTCTTTTTATGTGGCTACTCTATATTGTTGTAGATTTTCTTTTCCTCCTCTCTTCTTTCTGAGCTAGTACTATTCTTCTATAATTTTAACTATTATGCTAATATTCTATTGGATTTTTTGGTGAATTTTTGAAATTATGGAAACTTTGCCCAATTTGATTCTTAGATATTTTATGATTATTTTGGTTTAGCTCATAACATAAACATGATTTTTTGTGAATTTTATGGAATTTTGGCTATCATAGATTTTGGCTATTTTCAAAATCTTTTAGTTTTTGTAATAAAATAATAATATTTATTTGATCAATTTTTCTCAATTGGTATTGGAATCCATGAACCTTTTAGATGCCCTTGTATGCATATATTAGTGGAGTGTTCTTTAGTAGGACCTATCCTATGAGAACAACGGTTGTTTGATGGATTTCTTACCCTGGATTTTGATTCGTAAGTTCATGTAAGGCTATGGATTTAGTCAAGACCATGGCACTAAGTGGTTGAGTCTAGTGGAGCTACAGTGAGGCATAGTTAAGACCTATCCTTTAGATGATATGTGTACCTTGGCCATTAAAGATGTTAGTAGTGAGGCTATTGCCAAGATGCAACCATGAGTGACTTATTTAGGATCATGAGGAGTTTCCAATGATAGTAGTGTGGTTATTCCAAAAGCTATCAGTGAGTCCCTTTGGCAATGATGGTAACTAAAACCTAGCCTTCGAAGATTCTTGGTTAAACTATACATTCTTTGGATTTTTTTGGACATTAAAATAATCTAAAGGATAATTTGATGATAGCATTGAGGATATTCCAAGACCTAATGGTATATCCTGTTGGAAGTGAGGGCAACCAAGACTTAGCCTTTGGAGATGCTTAGATAAAATATACATTCTTTGGATTTCTTTCACATTTTTGGATTTCTTTTGAATATTTGAAAAACTTATGGCATTTTTGGATCTTGAAACAATTTGAATATTTTATTGGAAACCTTTACCTAGCCCATGCCCTGAGACTTTTGGCCCATAATCTTTATGCTCCATGAAGATGGAAATATAATAACCTTTCTTATTTGAGAGGTTCTAACTCCTCCAACATTTCAATGCAAATAGCCCAAAGTAGGTAGGGAATCTCCAAAAGAAAGACAAGGAACAAAAGATGGATCAATTCTATAAAAGATGGACCTTCTAAACTTGAAAATTAATTTTTCTATAATTTTTATTTGTGTAAAATAGAAGCTTTGTATACTTTTTAGATATTTGAGCCATGTACTTATTTTTGTGAATAAATAATAAATTATGATAGATATGAAATTGCCCTTTGTGGTGTTGGGACCATGAGATTGCAAGGAACATCTTTCATTTTAGGATGAACAACATGTTTGGGAAAATTTAATATTAATTATCATTTATTAATATTTTATTTAATTATTTTTATTATTTTATTATTTTATTCCATAAATTTTACACACCAATATCTTTATTTATAGATGTCTAATTGAGGCAAAATAAGCACCATTAGGATCGTTATTTTACATACTATTTTATAATGCTCCTAGTGAAATTTTTTGACATCTATCTTTTTGTGGCTACCAAATCTCTAATTTTCTCTAAATAAATTTTATTTAATTATGTATGTGAGTAATATGAAAGTTTTCTACGTTGTATTGCTTCACTATGTTTATGCTTGTAATTAATAATTTTTATCGATTTAATGGATTCCTTTTGAATTAGTAAATCAAGGTTAAATTCAAATCCTTAGGGTTTCATATTATTTCCATTAGTGATTTATAGAGTATTTCATGGATAATTAATAGGGGTGTTAAAGTGTTATACATGTCCCATAAGGAATTGTGACATGTGTTAGTGTTTGTGAACATTTCACTTATTCCCACAAGGGATTGCGATGTATTTGTGTTTATTACTAGTTTATTCTCATATTCATAAAAAATAAAAAGTTATAAAATTATAAATATTCTCTATGTTTTCTCATCATGGCAACATGGGTTTTCCATTGTAGAATCTATATTAGAATCTCATTTATATTTATTAAACGTAACAATATACATAAGTTTTCCTGGTAATCTACTCAACATTGTCTTTAAAGCTTATGACCGAATTGCATCACGTTCCGTATGATATAATTCCTTATCATTAGTACTATTACTGGGGAAGACATTGGTGAATTACTTGGAAATACTTATACATTTTTATCTTAACCATTTTCAAATAAAGTGTGTTTTCTTTAGCATTATGTGCAGGGTTTGGACATGAATGATATGGCAAATGATGCTTAAAGCTCACTGAGGACCTATGGCAGATGAAGTATGATAAAATAAAGAAGGGCTTCCATCACATTTAAATACTTAAATAATGTGATCCTACCACCAATTATTTTACTTTATTATTAAGATAAGCAAGGGAGGTGGAATGATGTTCATATATGATTCTCTAGAGGACTAGCCCAGGCTACCTCACATGATCTTAAAGAAGTCCTAATTAAAATTGGGTGAGAAAATGATCACATGTTCTATGTAGTTCATGAGCTAATGTATGATGAATATGAACCTCTATACAGGCAAGAGTTATAAGACCAAATGGTAGAATAGGAGGTTCATTGTATCTTTTCATTTGATCATTCGAGGATGGGTCTGTGTCATAACAATGACAAATTATTCATTCATATCCACCATTATTTATGAATTGGACTATGTGTCTAGATTCATAGTTGGAATCCTCATTCCAGATAATAATGTTGGATGTCTACAGGATTATTAGTGTAGATCTCTTAATAGAAAGCCTACTACCATGAATTTTTCCAAACCATTCTTTTGCTAATATAGGAGATAAGATAGTACAAAGGTGTAGTCTATGTTCCCAGATAATGCCAATGTCTTGCCTCAGTGCTTCCATAAAAGAGATAGTGATGAGACGCGACATGCATAGTGCCGCAATATCGTGTACGCGATATCGTGGCCGCCGCGATATCGCAGTTCGCCGCCATATCTATAAATAAGAGGCGGCACTCCCTTCATTTTCCAATCCTAGCTAGAAGTAGCAAAGCTTTGGCAGATTGATCACTCCAGAGTTAGAATTTTTCCCATGTGCCCGCAGTAGGAGTCCTAGAGTGAATGGCTCTTTATTCGAGCAACTTTGTAACCTAAACACAAGTTGTGTACAACAATAAAGATGAACTTGATTGGATAAACCTTGCAGTACATGGTTTTATTGCATTGTT